>VJWM01000331.1:0-58286 GCA_010909165.1 Anthoceros angustus | reverse complement strand
GCTGCACGAAGATGGGCGAGGTGGCGGGCGGAGCAGACGGCCGGGGCCAAAGTTCGCGAGGAGATGGAGGACCTCGGACTCGGCTCGGGAGGTGGAGCGGCAGCGGGAGATGGAGGACCGCAAGGAGACTTTGGGCTCTGACTCAAACTATCTGAGAGGAATGGTAGTCTGCGGGACATGGTCGCGAGCAGCAGGAAATAAAGCGGCTCCGGCTCTCTGTTGGCGGGTCGATGGCGATGGAGCAGGGAGGCGGGGCGTCGAGATGGAGAAGGCACAGGCGAAGCCCCGATCCAGCGATGTTGCCCGGCCATGGAGGCGGGAGATGGCGGGTTAACGGCGGAATGGACAAAAGGCGGACAAGAAGGCTGGTCGGTGAAATCGGAAGGGAGCTGCGCTATGGCGGGCAGGCGCGTGAGCAGGCGGAGGAGTTGGAGCGGGTGGAACATGCGGCTGCGGGAGGTGGCCAAGGCGACAGCGCCTCGCGGCGGCCCGGCTCGGCTATCAAACTTGGCGGGGAGGTGGAGCAACAAGCGAGACAGGCTCGGCTCCGGAGCACCTATGGCGAAGGAGTATCGGTGCTCGGCGCACGTGGAAGAGCAATCCGGCAAGTGGATTCGGACTTTGCCTATTACCCCGAGCTCCTGAGCGGTGAGGCCTCTCGGCGCCCTGCAAATAGGCGGACCCACAGGCTCGGAGGGAAGAAGGGGCAGGGACGGCCACAGGGGACCCTAGCCTGAGGAGCAGCGTGAGGAGCCCAAGAGGAGGGCGGACCCCAAGGTAAGTTCACCACCACCGTCCGGGAGAAGGGGGTGGGGCTGAGGGGTGCAAGAGGGAGCCAGACCAAGACAAGGGTCGGGGTAGGAGGAGGACCTAGCGATCGAGGTCCACGGGAAGAGTCGGAGCTTGGGGGCCGGACCCGGTAATAAGTCGGACCACGAGGTCCGAACCCGGCAGGCGGACCCGGCCGGCGGACTCGAAATAAGCGGACCCTTGGGTTCGAGCTCGGTCGAGCCGGACCTCGAGGTCGGACTTGATGAGGAGGCCCCCCGACTTACGCTGGGGGCGGATGGCGGTGGCCCAGGAGGGACCCATGGGAGGCGAGGGAGGATGACGTCGTGGTAGCGGCGGTCGTCAGGCCGCCGTGTAAC
Organism: Anthoceros angustus; assembly: GCA_010909165.1. Taxonomy (NCBI): domain Eukaryota; kingdom Viridiplantae; phylum Streptophyta; class Anthocerotopsida; order Anthocerotales; family Anthocerotaceae; genus Anthoceros; species Anthoceros angustus. Next base: position 57,138 of record VJWM01000331.1, on the reverse strand, counting down.
TGGCGGATTCGGGAGAGGAGGGTCCGCCTCGCGGATCATCCGATTGGGTGCGCCGCCTGTTGTCGGGGCGGAGATTGGACCACCAATCCCAAGGCGGAACCCGGGACCTTCCAGCCCCCGTGAAGGAGATAGGGAAGGAATAGGATGGTAGGCGGGGCATCTTGGTGGCCGTCGGCCGGAATAGGGGTGTAATAAAGGCGCCGACACAGGCGTAGTATAAGAGGCTGGGGCTGCCACAGATAAATCATCTTTCTCTTGGTGTTGATCGCGTTCTTGCGGACCTTGTGTGTCTTCTTGCTAACGTGAGTCTGAGTCACTGGCGAGCCGCGGCTCGGAGGATTGATCGAGTCTGGTAGCCGGACCTAACGTGTTGTGGTGTGTGCGGGGAAGGTGGCGGGGACCGTGCTCGTCGAGCGCGGCCAGCACGGGCCGGGCGTGTGGCCGGAGGGACTTGGGGCGTCGTCAGAGCCGGACGGAGAGGCCAGTGAGCAGCGGAGGAGGTCGGGCATGTAACCCAGCGTCTTTCTTAAGGCGGATAAGTGTAGTGTGAGTGGAGAGGCGGGCGAGGTGTGAGAGGCAGGCGTGAGCAAGCAGACGTGAGCAGGTCCTTAAGCGTTTAGCCATACCGGCTGCGGTGTTGTCGCGAGTAGTTGAGCGTGAACTAAGGAGTGTGTGTTGGGGTGAGCGGACGCAAAGTGAGCGAGTCGCACGAAGCAGCGCAAGCAGATGTCATTCCCTTGGGAGCGAACTCCTTCCTACAGCGACCTTGCAGGTTATGCTCGCCCGGGCCGGCTCGGCAAAAGTCGCGCCACAACAATCTCACTTGGGCTCCAAGATTTGGTCCGTCAGCCAACCGTTCTTGGACTTAGCCTTCATGCCCCCTTGCATAAGTGTAAGGGCTCCCTTGGGAAGATCACCCGTTGATGCACGCTTGCCTCACTCGTTCCTTCCATCAGCGTGATTCCGCTATCCTCGCTATCCCGACATATACAGCGTATGCTCCTTACGGTCAACACCGTGGATCCGTCCGTGCGTTTCTATCCAGGTGGCGGCCAATTCCTCTTCCGTCTGCTGCAAATTAGCAAAACACTCTTCTATCAATTCAAGGTTGGTGTAAGACCAATGCGCCCATACACCCACTCTGGAATATTCTCTCTGCTGCCCAAAAGTGAGAAGGTCTCTAGAGGATAGCTGGCACGCATACGTAAATAAGGGCATGTCAAATTTCCACCCTCAGGGGTCCATCCTCTGCCTTAGACCTCTTGCAGCTCCTGCGCCACCTCCCTTGGTGGGCGCTCCTTCCTTAGCTACTACCTCCTTGCCCTTGGTCATGGTGGGCTTGGTCATGGCCTCCTTGGTTAGTACTTGCGAAATTGAAGAAAAGTGATGCCTCTCCTGCAATTCCTGCGGCACTGCCCGACTTCTATCCTTGCAAAGCGTTTCTCCTCCTCGGTTATTTGCTCACACTCCGCTCAAAGGTCCTTGCCCTTGCTCTCCTCCTGGGTCCTTACACCTTGGCGTCCTCAAAACCCCGATTTCTCACAAGAAAGCTCACCAAAATTCCCCACGGACTCTTACACACACGGCAATTTAGGAGCCCTTCTGCACGGTTTCCTAGCAATCTTGCCACGCTCCACCCTCCTAGGCACCCTCACGAGCTTGGCAAGTGTTGGGTTGCGCCCAACCTTCTTCTCCTTCTCTTCTTCCTCTTTTCCTCCTTCTTCCTCTCTTGGGGCTGGCGGTTTCCGCCTCCTTCTTTGAGCTTGCGCCCTCCTCTCCTCGGCAGGCGCGTGTCAGGCGGTCTGTATGGGGGCCTTGGGAAGCTTGAGGTGTGGCGCCTTCTGGTGAGTCTCTTCAAGTTTACGAGTTGTGGCCTCCTGCGGGCACTGCGACCACTTTTATAAGTCACCCAAGGGTTAGAAAAGTAACTACCATTCTATCCTGCCCTTGGATGTGTGCCACGTGGCCCCTTTCTCACCGTGATGTTAGTTTCCTAATTCCTTATACTAAAATACCATTTTCCCTATTTTTCTAATTTCTAATTCTTGAAAATTAGCCTCTAATTTCTTAATTACCTATTTTGGCCTGTTTATCTAGTCCACTAAAAGACTCTATATATAGCAAGCCTATCACACTAAAACATAATCTACTTTCCTTAGAAACCTATCTCCTACCGTGGTGGACATCCTCCTACCATGGTAGGCGTTTCCTTTCTCCTACCACGGTGGAGTTTCTCCTGGTAGATACCTTCCTACCCTCTCCTACCATGGTAGGAGCTATTCCTACAAGTAGGTGATCAACACTAGGGGTCATCCTCCTACGGTGGTAGGATCTCTCCTACCCTCGTCTACCATGGTGGGAGTTTTCTCCTACGGTGGTAGGACACCTACCACTCATGTGGGTTACCTTTTCTCCTCACCGGTAGGTCGTTTTGACCCGTTTCTTTTCTGCATATCCTCTCTGCCTTCCGACATGGTCCTACAACTCCCGCTCAAAAGGGCAAAAATTTCCTTGCATGTCTTCACCAAACCATTCTAGCAAAGAGTGTGGGCTGTTCCAAAAGCAAACTCATTTAAGCTTGTTGCCCAAACTTTTGCGTTCCATACTCCCCTCATCACATGGTCAACCAATGTCGAACTCTCATATTTCAAGTTTCCCCAGGAACGCATGCGGGTGGTGGTGGTATGGGTCATAAATCCCATGCGACATGGAATTCCGGAAATTCGTGGGTGCGAGCGCCAGCCGGCGCCACACCCCATCAGTGATATGTCATCTCCTATCCCTTGGTAGGTTGGAGGAATCGATTTTGAGACAAGAGGGCTGTATGTGTGTCACCAACCATCGGCGGATGCTATGTATAGTCATGTGACTAGCGTGATCAAAAAGCATAAGTCTTTGGGTATGGATGCATTATTAGTATGGCATCGTGCAAGCCCTAAATGTGCACATGCTCTAAATGTGCAAAGTGCAGAAGGTGTCCCACAGGCTGCGCTAGTGCTTTAGCTAAAAGATTCGGTCTTGGGCGATTAGTTTCCATCGGCTAACATCTTGTAGAATATCTGGTCGTTTCAAACTTTCCCCAAGGAGGGCTACAATGAGCGTGTCGAATGTGTCTTGCAGGTTTCCCTTCTCAAAGCAGAAAATGAGGCTCTGACCTGCGCGCACAACATTGAGTGCAATCTACTCTCCTTTCGTCATCTTCGTTAGGTTGGCATCATCACGTCATCTTCACATCCTCTGTGCCACTTTGACTTGCTGGTTGTATGAAAGCCCATAATTCATTGACTTGTCCTTGATTGCCTTCTTGTCTACCACATATAGATGTTTCCAGAATTCAAGGTGAAACCATAATACAAGATAGCGGTTTTACGTATATATACTTCGAATATTTTTAGGTTCAACCCCTTGACCCCCTTTTCCCGGTTTGTTGCTTGGTGGCATCCCAATTATGTATTCTTCAAGCGTACCTACCCTCAAAGCATCTGTGTATCGATTACATGCAGTGAACAAGTAAGTGAGGGTGTGGGTCATCAAACAAAGCTCAATCACCTTCCCAATCCAAAATGGTGCATTGCGTGTCACATTTTGGGCGCAATGAACATGCCCTTATTTATTTCAACACATCACCATTCAAACGTGTCATTCCCTCCTTGTCTTTCCAAGTTTTGGTATCGTCCCAAATACATATCTCGTTGTGGAAGGTCCCTCAACAACGCCTCTGTAATAAAGCTTCATCATCAAGTCGCGGAGGTTGGGGTACATTACTTCTGGACCTCGAATACCACTTCCAAGGATCTTTGGAGGGCCAGGCCCAATGTTGTTTTGAACAATAACAATCTCTTGTTGGTCCAGAGCTTCCCACCATTTGTATTCCTCCGATGTCACATAAGGCCTAAGGGCGAAAGACCTTCCTTCAAATGAGCCACACCATCGTGGGTGATAAGTCGCCAACTTTCCTTTTCTATCCCTTGGGGGCGGTTAAAGGAGCTGCCGTATTGTGTCCAGCACGAATGTCAAAACTCAACGACCTCTGTCTCCCAATAGGCGATGTGGAATCTTGCTTGCTCCATGGCGATTACAAACCCACGGTCACCTTTGGCTTCTCTCGTAATTTTGAATTGGTCTTTGGAAAGAGGTTGTTTAATTTTTTGTGCGCCTTGTGCGTGTCCACCTTCCCTTGCCTTATGGGCCAAACATATGAGGAAGTCGAACTTGATCAATATCTTCACCTCCGGTTGTGGAGTGTGCACTAATCAAAATCTCGGCGGTGCGGAAGAGTGTGAGCTTCCTTGTGTTTTAAGCTTTTGAAAAGCATGAAAACATTTGGTCGATTTGATCATGCGATGCCCCACCAACAAAACCCCACTTTCACCTTTTCAAGCGTCCCCATGTCCACGAGCATGTTGAGATATGCAAAAAGCGGTTGATTCTTGTTCTCTGCGGGTGTTGTCCAATTGCAAATATAACACTTTCGGCAATACTCCTTCGTAGTTATGAATAACATCACGGATGATGGTAATCGTGAGCATCATTCCATGAGATCATAATGCAAGTAAGCTCTTGCCTTAAGCGTGTAATTGTGGATCATGCACCCAACCACATGAACACGAATCGGCACTCCTCATCCAAGTTCTTTGGCCATCAGTAGATGGGAATCTCTCTTCTTTTGGTCCATTCCATCGATTGAAAGTAGAAGGTACATATGTGGTTCTACATAACTCTTGCTCGTTTTTGCCATCTTGACGCTCGATGTAACCATAAGCGATGGGCATCTAAAGCCGCTTGATATTTTTACATGTTTTGAAAACATACACTCGTCGGTACATTTGAAGAGACATCGATTAGATATGAAGGACCCTCCTCTTTGGGACACACTTTTGGCGGTCCGCCCCAAATCAGCGGAGGAAGAACCTTCATGTTCCGTCTAAGCGCATTTGCATCAATTGTCGTTACGTACTACGAGCACAATCCATGCCCTTGACTTTTGGTTATGGGCGCGGCGGCCTATATAAATTGAAGGTGACCCATGGTCCCCGCCATGTGGGGCGTTGGCGGTATCCCTCGGAACCCTATGGTGCCCGTTCAGCACTGGAGGTGGGCGCCCGGCGGCGCCCATCTCGAGTCTTAAGTGCCATATTCTTGGCCTCAGGGCGGCCGGCGGCGTCCCACCACATGTCTGGTGGCCTCGGGGTTTCATCCCAAGGGTTTTGCATATGTGGGGCTGACGGTGGTGGCGTCACCATCCCATCATACAAAGATCAGAGACCGGTTATAGGGATCTTGCCCATAAAGCCTCGAGTTCAAAACAACCATTCCCCACTCAAGAAAACCATTTCCATAAGTTCCATGCATGTCAACCAGCCCGTCAGTGGTAACAATTACCTTGATCGGTTGTGGGTGTTCCTAATTAGTGCTCTTGAGACTGTGAGTGAGCACGTGGAAAACGATTTTGGTATTTTCACTCTTGGGAAGTTGCTTTTCCATAACTTCAAGAACCATGGATATTTCACATAGAGGATCCCGGAGGTTTAGCATTGCGCTGTACATACTCCATATTTCCAACCTTGTGTATGCGGAAGGTTGAAGACCTCCACGTTCGGCCTCGACCATCAATGTCTTATCCATCGAGGATATCGCTCCAAGCGCATAAGAAGAGGCTGGTTTGGGGTTAGGCACGAAACCATCCGCAGGGCATTAAAATGATTTGCTCTTGATTCCTCATCTGTGATGCTAATATACTCTTCTAAATGCCTTCAAGCGCGCGAATGGACCCCAAAATGTGTGTGCATACTTTACCCCTTTCACATCCCCTCTCGCTTGAACCAAGGACTCTAGAAATGTCTCTTGCCAGCCCATCCTTAGGAATCGGTACCTGCTCGAAACTTTTCTTTTATCGGCAAGCTTTGTTTGATTGCAACATGGTTTTGAATCCGTCACTACCTCTCCTTCACTTTTCTTCAATGTGACACATTTCGCGTCTCCGTTGAGTGCAATGCTTTGCTCTCTTGGCGTCTCACTCAGCGACTTGGGATGGAGCAGTAGCGGTGCAGTGTGGAAGTGGTCACTTCATCTTCATCCTCGGAGGGTTCGTGCTCCACGCCCGGTGGGAGGTCTTCTCCGTGACCACCATCAAACAATCCCCGTGCACAGCAGGTGGTCCATTCTCCACACTTGATTGAGGATGAGGACTCTCAATTATCGGAGGCATGTAGATGGGCTCCCCCTCAATGGGCAGTAGACAAATTCCTCATGTGAGGCACACCCACGGCATATTGTGGAGGCGTTCAAGATAGCGAGCCTCTTCCTCAGCGGACCATGTCTCCATTCTTTGGAATTGCGAGGCGGGTCCTCCACTTGAACCTCCTGCGCCCACAGGCATGGTCTTTACAAGTTGCATCTTGTATCATGAATGGTATGCGGGGAAAAGACAATGGCGAAACAAGACCAACCTCATCTCCTTGACGTGTCGTCAAATGCAACATCGCACTTATCGCAATAATCAGGAAAGCACAAGACTTTGCAGGCGGTCTGGCTAGCGGATATCGAAGCCTCCCTCCGGCTTTGCTATGTATGGCGTCGGGCGGCCCTCGCCACAGGTGCCACCGCCTAGAGGTTGATGGGATTGCCTCAAAATAAGTGCGGACAATGAAGTGGTTGGCGGTGAGCACGCAGGATTATGGAAAATCAAGCATAATTCGGCCACTGGCGAAAAGTTGATGGCGGCAGACGTCTAAAATAGTAAGCTCTGGTCAAAATTGAGTTTAAGGTAGCGGGTTATTTTGAAACACGGTTATGAAAACCATTTGGGGTTATGGAAGAAAACCCTACTTTCGCTTAACCGATCTCGTTAAGGCCTCCTCTTTTGAACTTAAACTACTTTGCAAGGTGAGCAGTAGCGTTCATGTCGGATTTCGGCGCAACACCTGTGTGCGCTTCTTTGAGCGCACACCACGCTGTGCGCATCTGAGTGAGGAGCTCACGCTCTGCCCCAAAGCCTCTCGGGTTGGGCGCAACTTTCGTTGCGCGCCGCAATTTGTAGCGGTAAGCTCTTGAGGCGGCGATCTTAGCGGTGAGTTCGCGGTCACAGGCTGTTGTGCATCTCTTTTGTGATTCGGAGTGGGTTGCCTTGGTGAAGATGGCAAGCGGCGGGAGGCAAGAAGGACCAGCCTTTGGAGGAATGACACACCCGCCATGCAGCGAGAAGCCCAAGGCAGGAGGCAGGCACCCAGCACAGCGGACATCGCAGGCACCTCCATCAGTGGAGACATCTTGCCATCCGCCATGCTCCAGCAGTGAGGCGGCATTCTTGAGGGGCAAAGCAAATGCGCATCCTCTGTTCCACAAAGGTTCTTTGGAGAGCAAGGGGCGAAGGTTAGTAGGCGAAACAACCTATTCGATCCGTTGATCACCACATGAGAGGTCCATATCAGTGTGTCTGGGACTCGACAATGTTGTGGAGAAGGGCGGATGCTTGTGGATCCCTCTTGACATAATCGCCATGGACCTTTGTTGAAGTTGTGGATCATGGGATATAGGGGCTCTGCCAAATCGAGCAAGAGCGTGGGTTGTTTGGGCTACTGGACTTCAATGAAGGGAGCAGTTCACTTTTGCACCACAAAGGCATGGGAGGAAAACCCGGGGCACTCCGAGATTCCCCTCTAGCGGCCACACTTATCCCACTGTCGTTCAGATGTTGGGTCGTCCCATGAGACTTGGACTACGGATCTTGAGAAATCACCACTACCGGCTACACACTACCTCAAAATTCTAAACAAGGCGCCCTCTCACGCCCTCTACAGCACCAGCCGCCTTCAGAACTCACCAAACCTCAACCTACAACGACACCACACAATTGCAGGTGTTACGCTCCAAAGAAGCAGGTTCATCACGGCGCCTGTGACCCCCGACCCACACCGCAACTCCCTACTCCTAAGACACTCTTCTCCACATGTGAGCGCCTCTTGCATTTGGGATCTGGCCCTTAGGCTCGCCTGTGGCCTCCGCTTTTCCTACACTCTAATCCTCCTCACAACTCTCTCAATCAACAACGCCTTCTCTACTCATCTACCCTTCCTTCCTCCACAATCTCCTACTCTAACACCAATTGCTGGCTCATTAATTCCAACTCGCCCTTACGGCACACCTGGGGTCCGTCAGGAAATTAACGAGTTCTTCCTTGGGCGGTTGCTATGTGGTTTGCAGACGAGAACCTCCGGAGTCTTTCCTGAGTCTACCCTCAAGCCGAGAGTTCCTTGAGCATCGCCACACACTCAAAGCAAAACAATTCACAACAACCATTCACAAGGGAGCGCTAGGGGCGCTGCAAAGAGCAAGCCCTCCGCCCGACCCCGCTCCTCTCTACGACATGCGTTGGCTTGCGCACGAAATTCTGCACAAAGTGAAGGACTCGGGAGGATGGGAGCGCAAGACACGATAATTTTACTTCACAAGCTCCCTCCTTTTATAGGGAGGTCCTCACATACAGCCTCCCACAGCGCCCTCCGGCACCGCCTTACTCCTTATTTTAGTGTATCCTAGGACTTTAAGTTCGACATCCAAGCATCTTGGGTAAAATTCTATTCTAGCAAATTCACCTATGTGAGCCTTAATGGCTCCAACATTCCTATCTAGCTAGTCAACACACTCTGGTGACAAGCATTAATGCTCCTCCTCTAAAGAAAAGTCTTCCCAAGTGGCATCTTGCCCCATGTCTTCAAGCTAATTTAAGGACTTCTTATGAATCCCTTCCTTATCTTGATGCCTATCTTGAGTTCCTTCCTCCAATAAAATAGCCGGGCTCTCTTAGCCAGGCTCATCCTCGCTTCTCCTCTTCCTCTCACTTGTGGAGCAAGTGAGCTCCTTGCTCCTGCACCCATGTTAGGAGGTTGGTCTTCTCCTTGTGATTCTTGCTCCATTCTGCAAGATCAACCCCTCTTCCTTCTTTCCGCAAGGGCCAAGGTACTCGCCTTGTCAAATCCATGCTAGCCCTTTGAATCCGCTTCTTCCGGCCCTCCTACCATGGTAGGACCTTCTCCTACCACGGTAGGAGTCCCTCCACGGTAGGAACTCCTCCTACCACGGTAGGAGTTCCTACCGGGTCTTTTCTTCCTTACCCCTTCACAGGTGATTCTCTCTCCCTGAAGCTTCTCCGCTTCACTTGCTTCTCCACAGTGCGAAGTTTCTTCACCCTGTTGCTTGGGACACTCTCCAAGTCTAAGGCTTCGGTTGGACTTGCATGAGGGCCTCCCTATCATCATCATGAGGTCCCAACATCCTCCTTTCGAAGTCGCAACAACTCGTTAGTGGCCTTGAGCACCTTGTTGTGAAGATGGGCTGCAAATCGTTGTTGTGCCATCTCCAATTCTTCAATCCTCAAGCCATACTCCATGCTCACACTTGCTTTTGTAAGCATCTCGCCCAAGGCCAGCTCCGGTCTTGACATGGAGAGCCACATTCTCCGTCCTCTCATTGCAGCGGATCAATCTCTCTTGTAGGCATAATCACCAAATCTCTCCCTCACCGCCAACATATGCTGCACCACCGCCTCATGACCTTTCTCCTTTGCCATTTCTTCCTCCAACTCCCCTATCCTCCTAGGGAGTTGTGCATTCTCCGTCTTTGGACTTCTCGTTCCATTTCCAATCTTTGGACAAAATGTGTCCGTTCTTCCAGCTCTTCTTCCTTCAATTCCAGCCTCCGGCGGATTTCTCCCAGCTCCTTTTCCATGTCACTAATCTTCACAGTGTGGCTATGACCCGCTCATGTGCGCCTACTTGCCTTTGTCTCCTCATTTGCGCAGAGATTGCTCTGCCTTGACCTTTCCTCCATTAGCAGACTTGCTTGTCTTCCTTCTTTTCCATGTGCACCATGTGAGCAAGTTGCTCCACCTTCTCCTCTCGAGCTGCCAATTGCTTGGTAAGAGCCTTGTTCTCGAATATGATTGTTTGCCTCCTGTGCCTTGTTTCAAGACTCTTTTCCAAGTGCTCCACTTGAGCTTCCATCCTCATAACATCCTCCATTGGGTTTCCGCCGCCTACCGCAATTTCCCTTGCTTGGTAGGTCCTTGTCTTCTCCTCCGTCTTCAAGAATTCAACTCTCCTCTTGGCGGCTCACATCTACCTTGAACATCTCCCCTATGCGTAGCATCTCCTCCAACATGTCTAAGTCTCCTTTCTTACCTCCGGGAGACTCAAGGCCTTTGCCTTGCTCATGGGATCTTACATCCCTTGCTTCCCTATGATGAGCTCCCCGCTCATCACTTGGTGGGGCAACTCCTCCCACCGTGACTCCATCCGCTCGCCCACCTAACGGGGCCGGTTGCCTTCTTATCTCCCTCTTGGGAGCTTCCAAACCGTGACTTCCTTTCCCTCCTACCGTGGTAGGAGGTGCTCCTACCAGCGTAGGACTGCTTCCTACCGTGGTAGGACTAATCGCCAGTAGGCCTTGTCATGAGAGGACGAAGGGGTCCCAAACCACTGTGGGAACACCTCCCACCCTCAGGATTCCCGCCATGGTAGGATCTATCCTACCTTCCATCTCCGCATCCTCCGCGGTCCAAACTTCAAATCCCCTACAACTTCTCCTTGCAAGTCCTCCCGCACATCCTCCGCCCTATCTTTCGGAGGATTCCTTCCGAATAATGTCGGTGGTGCCGGCACCTCCTTGCAAAGCACCACCCCCTGTCCCTCTCACGGTAAGTACACAATGTTAAAGGGATGCTTGGAATCATCCAACTCCTTACTTGTGAGTAGCCCTCTACTTCCCACAAATGCACTAGATAAGTGCTAAGATAGCATGACCTGTCTTCATCCGACGCTGCGTTGGGTTTGAACTTCTCCGGTGGTAGGTGTATGCTTCATACATGATGAGCCCCAATCCGGCTTCGCTCCTTGAGTGATCTTCCATAGAAAATGGAGGAAGGTAGCTGAAATATGACACCCTTGGATTGCTCACCAAGCCCAAAACAATTCTTGTGAACAATCTCCACTTGGGCTCCAAGATTTGGTCCGTCCCAACCGTTCTTGGACTTAGCCTTCATGCCCCTTGCATAAGTGTAAGGGCTCCCTTGGGAAGATCCGCCGTTGATGCACGCTTGCCTCCTCGTTCCTTCCATCAACGTGATTCCTATCTATCCGCCCGCCATATACAGCGTATGCTCCTACAACACCATGGATCCGTCCGTATGCTCCTATCCGAAGGCCCAATTCCTCTTCCGTCTGCTGCAAATTAGCAAAACACTCTCTATCAATTCAAGGTTGGTGTAAGATGTCGCCCATACACCCACTCTAGCAATATTCTCCTCTGCTGCCCAAGGTCGAATTCAAGGTCTCTAGAGGATGTGCATAGCACGTAATAAGGGCATGTCAAATTTCCACCTCAGTCGATCTGCCTTAGACCTCTCTCCTCGCCACCTCCCTTGGTGAGTCTGCTACCTCTTGCCCTTGGTCATGGTAGCTTGGTCTCCTTGCAGTACTTTTGAAGAAAAGTGATGCATGTCAATACCTTCCTATCCTTTTCTCCTCCTCTGATTTGCTCTTGCTCACAGCTCAAAGGTCCTTGCCCTGCTCTCCTGCAGCCCTTACACCTTGGCTTTTCCTGCAGGCTCACTTGGACTTAGCCACTTGGAGCCCTTCCAGCAGCAATCTTGCCATGCTCCACCTCCTAGGCACCTCACGAGCTTGCAAGTGTTGCGCCCCAACCTTCTCCCTTCTCTTCCTCAATTTCCTCTCTTTCTCTTGCGCTCACCCTCCTGGTCACGCTTCTCCTCCAAGCCACCTGGCCTTGCACCTAGCCTCCCACACCAACCCCTCTATGATTTGAAAAGAAATTCTCCAAAATTCCTCACGGACCTTACACTTGCTCAATTTGGGAGCCCTTCCTTCAAATTTCCTAGCAATCTTGCCACGCTCCACCCTCCTACCTCCGAGCTTGGAAGTGTTTTTGCCCCAACCTCTTCTTCCCCTTCTCTTCTTCCTCACCTCCTCTTGGCGCGCGCCTTTTCTCCTCCTTGCCCAACCTTCCTCCTCAGCAGCAGGGCGTGTGTGCGGGCTGGGGGCCTTGGGCAGCTTGAGGTGTGGCGGCGCCCCTGCCGTGGAGGCCGCCTCCTTCAAGTTTGATGGCCTCCTGGGCACCGACCACTTTTATAAGTCACCCAAGGGTTAGAAAAGTAACTACCATTCTATCCTGCCTTGGATGTGTGCCACGTGGCCCCTTTTCTCACCATTGATGTTAGTTTCCTAATTCCTTATACTAAAATACCACCCCTATTTTCTAATTTCTAATGAAAATTAGCCTCTAATTTCTTAATTACCTATTTTGGCCTATTTATCTAGTCCACTAAAAGACCCTATATATAGCAAGCCTATCCTAAAACATAAGCTACTTCCTTAGAACCTACCTCCCACGTGGTAGGACATCCTCCTACCATGGTAGCTTTTCCTTTTCTCCTACCACGGGAGTTACTCCGGTAGGATACCTTCCTACCTCCTACCATGGTAGGCACCCTACCTGGTAGGTGATCAAAACACTGTGGTCATTCTCCCACGGTGGTAGGATCTCCTACCCTCGTCACCATGGTAGGAGTTTCTCCTACAGGACACCCTACCACTCATGTAGGTTACCTTTTCTCCTCACCAAGGTCGTTTTGACCCGTTTCTTTTCCTGATATCCTCTTGCCTTCCCGACATGGTCCTACAACTCCGCTCAAAGGAGCAAAATTTCCTTGCATGTCTTCACCAAACCATTTCTAGTAAAAGAGTGGGCTCAAAACAACTCATTTAAGCTTGTTGCCCAAACTTTTCCCACATACTCCTCTCACGTTGCCCTCGCAAACTGAGCTTCTGTGAAGGTACTTAACCTTCCACCCATTCACTCTAGTTGGCATCCCATCCCCTCACGGTGTGGATCCATTCTCAAACGCCACCACCTCGTAGGTCCCATCCATCTCAATAAGCTTCAAGTCCATATCTCATATAGAAGAACAAATCCCATGATAGCTTCTTTCCTCAACTTCCCATCATGCCTATCCTTTCTAAGCTCCAAAGAGTTTCAAAGCATCTTCCTGCTCCTCATGCTCTATGAAGACTCTAGTCTAGCTAGGCTATCTTCCCATCCATCCTCCATGATTCTATGGTACTTCAAATTCTCCATCACGGAGACATGCCATAATAATAAGGGTCTTCTTGTCACCTTCTGCCTCTCAAAGCCATAGCCTGAATGTAGCTTAGTGTCCCAATACATGTAGTCTTACCTTGGTCAAGATTGTACACCCATTCGTTTCCGTCAAACCATTCGCTTTGGGATTGTAAGGTTGTCTTCGATCCGAATGTTGAAGTAAGAGTCTCCCACCGAGTTGAGGAAATGAGTTCTCATCTGACCAACTCAAAAGGACATCCATACCTCTTATAATGTTCTCAAAGAGACTTCGCTCGTCGTCCTTCTTGTTGCTTGACCTCCACCATCTTTCTGGTAGCCAGGATATATTGCTTCCTTGTCCATTGTGTGGGTGGCTTGATTGGACCTACAAAATCTATCCCACTTCAAATGGTGCCAAAGGTAGTATGTAGGTGAGGCCACTGTTGACAAAGTGGGCCTCAACCCTCGACACGCATCACACCTCCTAATAAATTCCCACACATCTCTGCATTGTAGCCCATGGCGCATCCAAGACCTTCTTCACCGTGATTTGCGTCGAATAATGGCCTCCAACCTCTTACGCATGCAAAGCGTGACCAAAGAAGCTTCTAATTTCCAAACAACGTCAATCTTCTCATCCACCAAGCTTGTACAAGACCCCATCTCTTAGACAAGGCACAGCTCGGGAGAAAGACAGCACGCCCTTCCCTAGACAAACTATCCAACATGATTCCGTGCTCCAAGAAATTTCATACCTCACCATTCAATAACATGGACATGGGAGTCCTTCACGTTCTAATCTCCTCCTTCCACGCATACCACGTCGCCTCCTGCTTGCCCACCAGCAGCCCTGACGGCGTTGTTCCATCCACAAATCCAGTTTCTCCCCGCTTTGTCCATGCTGCAAGTTTTTGAGCCTGCAGCCCGTTTGCATGCTCCTCCTCCAACAACGTTCGGATTTCTTCCATTCCTGCTGGTCTAGCCTCGTGTCCAGGTCCAGCTCGTGCTCCCATGGCGACCTCCTCGCCTGTTTGCACCCCCATGGCCACCTCATGAGTGATTTCCCATGAATCTGCCATTTTCTTCTCCTGCCGTTTTTGCTCAAGCTTCTCATGGGATGCATCTCCTTCCTCGCCCTCTGGCGCACCTACCTCCCTAGGGCCTCTCCTCCGGCCCCATGGCGCCTGGCTTGACCGCCAAGTGGGGGCGCCTTTTCTTTGCTTGACCGACGCTCCCATATCCGCTTCTTTCTTTGCCAACGGCTGGCCTCCACTTGCAGCCCTCCTTGCTGCTCACCCTTGAGGAGCATTCCAGCCTCCTCCTCGCGCCCATACTGGCGCCCTTTTATCCCCTCGGTTTCCAGTTGTCCTGCGCCTTTCACAACGCGCTCCCTTCTTGCTCATTTGACCTCTCTGGCAGCAAGGCTTGCTGATCAATCCTTAGGCCGTCTACAACATGCTCACGTCCTCCCCTTCAACCCAGGCCGTGGCAACCAACTCCTCGTCGGAAAATCGGTCATCCGTGGCCTCAAGTCGCTCTCCGATCGAAAAATGAAACTGCATTCTCATGCTCTTCCTGCACCTTCTTAAACTCTACCATCTCCTCTACACTTAGAAATCTTCACCACCTTACCACATTCTAGCTCTAATTTTTCTATGGCACATGGATCTACATGTGTTCCTCTAACTCCTTCCTACCTTTTCCCAACTTTTATCAAGAAAGGTCATACCATAGGCCTTGCTTTTGCAGAAGGCTACATCCTTGGTGGCCGTGGTACTCTCTCCTCTATGTAATCATACAAAGACTCCCTCCTCTTCCTTGAGAGTCCTCAACCGGACCAACGTGTGATGTGCATAGCTTAAGCCACAAAACCGGTTCAAAGATACAGCTCTCAAATCATCCCAATCCAATGGTGATGCAGCCCCACGTGTGACTATACCGGGCATGACCTCGAAGTACTCTAGGAAAATTTGGAGACAATCCACTGAGACTTCCAAATTCGCATGAGTCACATGTTCAAAAGTTTGCACAAAAGCCTCATCTTCACCTCGTTTCTTCTCCCAAATCTCACATATTGCTGGTGGGGTGTGACCGACTTCCACCACCTCCACTTCCTCCACTCATGGTTGAGGCGTCAAAAGCGTGGGCACACCTCCCAAGAATTCCACACGGCGAACAAATGCTGCCTGCGGGATGTACTATACAGACTTGGGCACACAAGCGCCTCTCCTCTTAACAAGCAAGGTTGAAAGGGCAGCAAGATGGGCGTAATCAAGACCTTGCAAAGCTCACCCATTAGATCTCGTACCCCAACTTCTCCTTGCCAAATCTCACCCTCTTGCCTTCCTCCTCTTACGACGACCAACTCGAGCTAGAAGAGCTCAACAATCCACGCCAAAAAAGTCCTCCTCTTGCAAGAAGCGGAAGATGTACCTTGAAATTATTAACGCTCGGATTCTTGACCCTCACCCTTGATCGCAACTCCTCGGCAACAACCTCCTTCCTCGCTGTCCGTGAGCACAACCTCCTCTTGCTCTTAGACAACTACCTCTTCTTCCTCAACGGAACCCTTGAAGATGTTAGCACATGTAGCTTCCTCCAAGAGCTCTCTCCTCCTTCTTCCTTTGCAGCAGCAACTAAGCTTTCTTCACACACATGATTTCTCCATTCACAAATCCCTTGCAGACAAAGGCGGGGTGATCTCCTCTCAACTCCTACGAAATTACTTCCTCCTCCCGACTAGACGCAAGCTACACCCCTCAACACACAACTATCCAAACAGCAAATCCCCTCCTACTCCTGTTCCACTCATGTTGCTTGGTCCGGATGAGCTAGGCGAACTCACTCCCTTCCTCTCCTGCAGTAAATTCTCCAACCAAAGTTCTCGCAGAAGGGTGTCTGCACAAAAGATTGGGGACGGTTGTGGGATGGTGTCTCCCTAGGTGTGCGTCCCAAGATTGTGAGCTGGTGATTCTATCAAGGCGCTCCGCAAGATCTTCAGACCACGCCTGAAATTCCCCACCGCTCACCCCACCTTCTTCACTTTTGTTTGGAGTTGAGCTAGATCCACCACTCGAAGGTCCAGCGTTGAGAAGGCCCGTGCTGGTAGCTGAACTTGAATCGTGCTCGAAGGTGCTTCCTCGCTTTCCTCTTCACATACCAACTCCTTCAACCACCTCCTTTGGGTGATTTCGGCGTCCCCTTCTCGAGCGTTTTCTGGATCACTTGGCTCCCCTTGTAGGCAAGGGCAAAACGGCCTCCTCCTCAAGCGCCCTTAGCTCTTCCTCCTCCCGGAGCGTGCAACCACCTGCGTTTTCCTCCCTCCATTGATTTCTTCTTGCAGCTCTTAGATCTCTTGCGAAGTGGGGTGACCTCCTATGGTTTTCTCCTCTCCCTCTGCTAGACATCTGCAAGCATCCTCATAGCCTCCAAAACACGGTTGTTAAAGAAAAATCAGCCAACCGCCATGCGCCATTCTTGCTGGAACACAAAATCACACCATTCGGGAGGCGTGGAGCTCCTCCTTCACAACGCAGGTTCCAGGACGTGTAGGCCTCTTCCTAGACCCCGCTCCACCTCCTTACAAGATCTTCTCAGCTCATCGCAAGCTAGCAACGAAAATCTCAAAATTTCAATTGTCACCACAAGTCCCGAACGGCGCCAAAAATGTGGGAGGAAAACCCGGGGCACTCCGAGATTCCCCTCTAGCGGCCACACTTATCCCTGTTTTCGACGTTGGGTTTCGTCCCATGAGACTTGGGAGGTGAATCTTGAGAAATCCGTCACTACTGCAGCTACACACTACCTCATTCTAAACAAGCAAGGCGCCCTCTCACGCTCCTCTACAGCAGCTACGCCGTCTGCCGTAAACTCACCAAACCTCAACCTACAACGACACCACACAATTGCAGTTCGTCTTATGACAGGTGTCTATCACGGGCGCCGGGACCCCTGACCCACACCGCAACCGTCCCTACTCCTAAGACACTCTTCTCCACAGGGAGCCCTCTTACTTGCAGTTGGGATTCGTCCCTTAGGCTCACGGCCTTAGTTTTCCTACACTCTAATCCTCCTCACAACTCTCTCAATCAACAACGCCCTCTTCTTCTCTACTCATCTACCCTTCCTTCCTCCACAATCTCCTACTCTAACACCAATTCTGGCTCATTAATTCCAACTCGCCCTTACGGCACAGCCTGGGTCCGTCAAAGTTAGAGTTCTTCCTTGGGCGGTTGCTATGTGGTTTGCACGCGAGAACCTCCAGGAGTCTTTCCAGTCTACCCTCAAGCCGAGAGTTCCTTGAGCATCGCCACACACTCAAAGCAAAACAATTCAAAGAACCATTCACAAAGCACTGCGAGCCCTCCGCAAAGACACCGGCCTCGCGTTCTCCTCTCTAGACCGTTGGCTTGCACGAAATTCACTGCACAAAGTGAAGGACTCGGGAGGATGGGAGCGCAAGACGATAATTTTACTTCACAAGCTCCCTCCTTTTATAGGGAGGTCCTCACAGCCTCCCACAGGCGCCCTCCTGGCACGCCTTACTCCTTATTTTAGTGTATCCTCACGGACTTTAAGTTCGACATCCAAGCATCTTGGGTAAAATTCTATTCTAGCAAATTCCACCTATGTGAGCCTTAATGGCTCCAACATTCCTATCTAGCTAGTCAACACACTCTCGACAAGCATTAATGCTGTCCTCCTCTAAAGAAAAGTCTTCCCAAGTGGCATCTTGCCCCATGTCTTCAAGCTAATTTAAGGACTTCTTATGAATCCCTTCCTTATCTTGATGCCTATCTTGAGTTCCTTCCTCCAATAAAATAGCCGGGCTCTCTTAGCCTGGCTCATCCTCGCCTTCTCCTCTTCCTCTCACTTGTGAGCAAGTGCTCCCCTGCACCCATGTTAGGAGGTTGGTCTTCTCCTTGTGATTCTTGCTCCATTCAAGATCAACCCCTCTTCCTTCTTCCTGCAAGGGCCACTCGCCTCCCTTGTCAAATCCATGCTAGCAGCCTTTGAATCCGCTGCTTCTTCCGGACCTACCATGGTAGGACCTTCTCCTACCACGGTAGGAGTCCCTCCTACCACGGTAGGAACTCCTCCTACCACGGTAGGAGTTCCTACCGGGGTCGTTTCTTCTCCCTCACCCCTTCCTGGGATGATTCTCTCCCCCTGTGAAGCTTCTCCCGCTTCACTTGCTTCTCCCTGGTGCGAAGTTTCTTCACCCTTGTTGCTTGGGACACTCTCCAAGTCTAAGGCTTCCGGTTGGACTTGCATGAGGGCCTCCCTATCATCGTCATGAGGTCCCAACATCCTCCTCTCAGCAAGTCGCAACAACTCGTTAGTGGCCTTGAGCACCTTGTTGTGAAGATGGGCGCAAATCGTTGTTGTTGTGCCATCTCCAATTCTTCGTAATCCTCAAGCCATACTCCATGCTCACACTTGCTTTTGTAAGCATCTCGCTCAAGGCCAGCTCACCGGTCTTGACATGGAGAGCCACATTCTCCGTCCTCTCATTCTGCGTTGGCGGATCAATCTCAGGGCATAATCACCGAAATCTCTCCCCTCACCGCCAACATATGCTGCACCACCTCATGACGGCCTTTCTCCTTTGCCATTTCTTCCTCCAACTCCCCTATCCTCCTAGGGAGTTGTGCATTCTCCGTTCTTTGGACTTCTCGTTCCATTTCCAATCTTTGGACAAAATGTGTCCGTTCTTCCAGCTCTTCTTCCTTCAATTCTCCGTGATTTCTCCCAGCTCCTTTTCCATGTCACTAATCTTCACACTGTGTGGCTATGACCGCTCATGTGCGCCTACTTGCCTTTGTCTGCCCTCATTTGTGCAGATTGCTCTCTTGACCTTTCCTCCATTAGCAGACTTGCTTGTCTTCCGCCTTCTTTTCCCATGTGCGCACCATGTGAGCAAGTTGCTCCACCTTCTCCTCTCGAGCTGCCAATTGCTTGGTAAGAGCCTTGTTCTCCGAATATGATTGTTTGCCTGTGCCTTGTTTCAAGACTCTTTTCCAAGTGCTCCACTTGAGCTTCCATCCTCATAACATCCTCCGCCACTGGGTTTCCGCTCGCCTACCGCAATTTCCCTTGCTTGGTAGGTCCTTGTCTTCCGCCTCCGTCTTCAAGAATTCAACTCTCCTCTTGGCGGCTCCACATCTACCTTGAACATCTCCCCTATGCGCAGCATCTCCTCCAACATGTCCAAGTCTCCTTTCTTACCTCCGGGAGACTCAAGGCCTTTGCCTTGCTCATGGGATCTTACATCCCTTGCTTCCCTATGATGAGCTCCCGCTCATCACTTGGTGGGGCAACTCCTCCCACCGTGACTCCATCCGCCGCCCACCTAGCAGCCGGTTGCCTTCTTATCTCCTCTTGGGAGCTTCCAAACCGTGACTTCCTTTCCTCCTACCGTGGTAGGAGGTGCTCCCAGTAGGACTACTTCCTACCGTGGTAGGACTAATTCTGCCACTGTAGGTCTTGTCATGAGAGGACGAAGGGGTCCCAAACTGGGGGAACACCTCCCACCCTCGCAGCGGGATTCACGCCATGGTAGGATCTATCCTACCTTCCATCTCCGCATCCTCCAGCGGTCCAAACTTCAAATCCCCTACAACTTCTCCTTGCAAGTCCTCCGCACATCCTCCGGCCTATCTTTCGGAGGATTCCTTCCGCAATAATGTCGGTGGTGCTGGCACCTCCTTTAGCAAAGCACCAAGCACTCCTGTCCCTCTCGGTAAGTACACAATGTTAAAGGGATGCTTGGAATCATCCAACTCCTTACTTGTGAGTAGCCCTCTACTTCCCACAAATGCACTAGATAAGTGCTAAGATAGGCCTTGATCTCTTCATCCGACTGGTTTCGAACTTTCTCGGTGGTAGGTGTATGCTTCATACATGATGAGCCCCAATCCGCTCCTTGAGTGATCTTCCATAGAAAATGGAGGAAGGTAGTGAAATATGACACCCTTGGATTGCTCACCAAGCCCAAAACAATTCTTGTGAACAATCTCCACTTGGGCTCCAAGATTTGGTCCGTCTGCCAACCGTTCTTGGACTTAGCCTTCATGCCCCTTGCATAAGTGTAAGGGCTCCCTTGGGAAGATCCCGTTGATGCACGCTTGCCTCCACCTTCCATCAACGTGATTCCGCTATCCGGCACGCCATATACCAGCGTATGCTCCTTACAATCCAACACCGTGGATCCGTCCGCGCGATCCGGGCCTCTCTTCCGTCTGCAGATTAGCAAAACACTCTCTATCAATTCAAGGTTGGTGTAAGACCAATGCCCATACACCCACTCTAGCTGAATATTCTCCTCTGCTGCCCAAGGTCGAAAGTCAAAGGTCTCTAGAGGATAGCTGGCTGCATAGCACGTAATAAGGGCATGTCAAAATTTCCACCTCAGTCTGATCCTCCGCCTTAGACCTCTTGCCTCGCGCCACCTCCTTGGTGGACGCTCCTTGGCTACCCTCCTTGCCCCTTGGTCATGGTAGGCTCATCCTCCTTGGTTAGTACTTGCGAAATTGAAGAGTGATGCCTCCTTCCTGCGCGCCACTTCCTATCCTTGCACTTTCTCCTCCTTTGCTCTTGCTCACAGCTAAGGTCCTTGCCCCTTGCTCTCCTCCTGCAGTCCTTACACCTTGGTCCCCTTGCAGGTCTTACTGCCACAGAATTTAGGAGCCCTGTTTCCTAGCAATCTGCCACGCTCCACCTCCTAGGCACTCACGAGCTTTTGGGTTGCGCCCCAACCTTCTTCTCCTTCTCCTTCCTCAATTTCCTCCTGCTCGACTTCCACCTCCTCGAGCTCACGCCCTTCTTCTTCACCTTGCCCAAGCCACCTGGCCTTGCACCTAGCCTTCCCAAGCACCAACTCGATGATTTGAAACAATTCTCCTCCAAAGTTCCTCACGGACCTTACACTTGCCCGAATTTGGGAGCCCTTCATAATTTCCTAGCAATCTTGCCACGCCCCACCCTCCTATCCTCCTGCAGTTGGGAGGTGTTTCCGCACCTCCTTCTTCCCCTTCTCTTTTCTTCCTCCCTCCTCTTGGCCCTCCGCTTTTTTCTCCTCCGCCCTCTTGCCTCCTCTCAGCAGCATGGGTGTGTGCGCGCTGTATGGGGGCCTTGGGAAGCTTGAGGTGGCGCGCTTCTGTGAGGCCGCCTCCTTCAAGTTTCGAGTTGTGGCCTCCTGCACCTGCACCACTTTTATAAGTCACCCAAGGGTTAGAAAAGTAACTACCATTCTATCCTGCCCTTGGATGTGTGCCACGTGGCCCCTTTCTCACCGTTGATGTTAGTTTCCTAATTTCCTTATACTAAAATACCATTTCCCTATTTTCTAATTACTGAAAATTAGCCTCTAATTTCTTAATTACCTATTTTGGCCTATTTATCTAGTCCACTAAAAGACTCTATATATAGCAAGCCTATCCTGCCTAAAACATAAGCTACTTTCCTTAGAAACCTCTCCCACCGTGGTAGGACATCCTCCTACCATGGTAGGTTTCCCTTTCTCCTACCACGGTAGGAGTTACTCCCACGTGTAGGATACCTTCCTACCCTCTCCTACCATGGTAGGAGCTATTCCTACACCGGTAGGTGATCAAAACACTGGTGGTCATTCTCCCACGGTAGGATCTCTCCTACCCTCGTCTACCATGGTAGGAGTTTCTCCCAGTGGTAGGACACCTCCTACCACTCATGTAGGTTACCTTTTCTCCTCACCCGGTCGTTTTGACCCGTTTCTTTTCCTGCATATCCTCTTGCCTTCCGACATGGTCCTACAACTCCGCTCAAAAGGAGCAAAAATTTCCTTGCATGTCTTCACCAAACCATTTCTAGCAAAGAGCAAGCAAAGCGTTCAACTCATTGCTAGTTGCCCAAACTTTATGCGTTCCACATACCAAGATGAGGAAGTTTCTCAGATCCGCGTTTGTACAAGTCTTGTTCTTACGAAAGGGTTTCATTGGAAGAAGTGTCCTGGCCTTGTTGAAGATTTCCGCGATTCCATGCGACAGTGAGTCTATTGCCCACATTCCTTCTCATTTCTTCACATGTGAGAGTCAGACGTGGATATGTTGTACTACCATCTTCCGAGGCACCACTAGTTGGGGCACTCATGCGTGCGAAAAGATTACACAACTATGAGGGCCCACAAGAGGAAATGTCTATGCGTCGAGCCCAAGCCTCATACAAAACTGGTGATGTGGTGGAAGGTATGGAAGAAGATCATGAGGAGAGTGAGCTTGGCCCATCGACGAGGACGATGGGGCTTTACCAGCTTGGTCAAGCTGCAAAAAGATCCGGGGCGCAGGAATCAGAGATGCCGAGACCTTCCCAATGTTCTAACTCGACCTTCCGTGAGGGTTCACCATGCAATATGACCCGGATGTGGCCGGGCGCAGCCGGCCGCCCTGTGTCATGTGTACCAAGAGCCGCCAGAGCTTCCGGACCGGTTTATAAGATTCAAGGAAGGTGCAGGGGCCGGCCGCGCTGGGCCTCAACCCTCCACCACACAAAGTGAGAGCAAGATGGCACCGGGGCAGCAGGTTCGTCCTCGAGAAAGAGGACATGGCGGATGCGGGGGATGTGGGTATGGAGGCGAGAGGGCGCCGGCGCCTACTCAACCTTCATGCCCCAAAGGATCAGGACCTCGAGTGCAAGGGCACGGGAAGTGAAGGAAGCACCACGCTGGGATGGCGTATATGGAAAAGAGAGATAATGCAACAACGGAGTTGAGGGAGAGAGGCAAGTTTGGCACATGCCGCAAAAGCATATGGTTTGATTACCTACCGTATTGGAGACACATGCTGAGGTGGACACAAAAGGATGTGATGCACATTGAGAAGAACAATGCAGAGGCTTTGTGGCAGACCTTCATAGCAGAGAAAGATGATCTACGATCCCATTTAGACATGGAGGAATGCGGGGGCAAGCAAGAGCTATGGCCATTGCCAGGGAATAGGGAGACCTTCTTGCCTGCTCCTTATGTCTTGTCCATGCCGGACTTGGATATGGTTTTTGTGGAGATGTTACTACCAATCGGATACGCATCAAACATCGCTGCAAAATCAAGGCCCGCAACTGGGAAACCTCAAAGCTCATGATTGGCATGTTGTCATGGAGATTTTATTTCCTATTGTCTTACGGGACGAATCAAGCCCTCGATACAAAGCGTGAACGCCAAGAACTATATCTGGATATGCCAACGCCGGATTCCGGGGCATGAGGTTGGGAGAATGCAACAAGAGTGCATCGGTCATGTGTCACCGGAAAGAGAATTTCCACCCAACTTGTTTGATATTTTCGACGCATCTCATTATTCACTTGGTGGATGATGTTGCGGCATTGGGCCCGTAAGTGTCGCTGGATGTATCCTGTGGAGAGGTATTTGGGGAGCGGAAGGACACTATTAGACAGTCAGAAAACCCGAGGGCGATGGCGGAGGGATATGTGAGGGAGGAATCTTTGTCAGATGCTAAGTCGTCCTTAGTGAACACTATCCTCCCTCCCATATTTGGAGCGATAAGTTCATGAAGAATGCGACAGAAAGGCATTAGGCATGGGACGCCCATACAAGTTTACGACGCGAGTTGCACCAGTCCACACTTTCATCTTGGTCCACATCCAAATCTTAGACCCATTCTTGCAGACAAGGAGGAAGTGGAACAAGGAGTAACGAGAGCCATCTTTTCGCATGGATCCATGCCGGCAGAGATTCGGAAGATTCACCCATCTCACCGACGATGTGGTGAAGCTATGGACGGCCGTCCCTTTGGGCCACGCATACAGCACATGGCATGTAAGGAAGCCACCGATCGCATTTAAGAGTCGAAAGACACAGTGATGTGTGTTCACCCGCACGTCATGGGGGGCGAGGGAGCGGACTTACTATGGCCATGTCCAAGAAATCCTGCGTCTGCTGGGGTACGAACCACTCATCCACGAAGGTGAAGTGGTTCGAGTGCAAGCACGGCAGATCTCCTTCGTTGATAGAAACGATCACGGTTTCCACCGCGTGTTCACTAGGCGCTATTGCACGACGCGATGATGTCGATACCCCATTCATATGGCCAAATCAAGTGACCCATGTATTCTACATGCTGATGACGAAGAGAGGGGTGGGCATTAGCCGTGCCCACTCCCGCACGGGGTGGAGGGAGGACGAAGGAGGGAAGCGTGATGGACAACGTGACGGCTTCGATAGGAAGTGAAACGATCCATTGAAACCCTAACTAACGAAACCTCTACTACCCCGCATGTATGGACGCTTACAAGCTCAATTCGCCTTTAGGCTAATAACAAGAGATGCATAATACCGCACTATTCCCGAGATGTCGGATGTTCGAAGTCAACAACAATTCCGCTCTATGCCATCGTCTTCTTTTCCAAAAACTATCCACCATATGGAAGGTGGCGACCTGGTCATTTATGGCGGGCTTTGTCCGCAGCTGCCTCTCCACCTTTAAGAAGGACCCACCAAGTTTGGCGCTCATCCACGAACCAAGCCCAAACATCGAGCCGACCAAGTCCATCCACCGTGTGATTTCAAGTAAACACCTACCTCCTCGCACGCGCTGCGAAAGCATCCAAGGCATCTGCGGGACTCAGCAGAACCCAGGGAGCTCCTTCTTCGATTGCGGGCGCGAGGGCAATGGCGAGACGCCTGTGCCGACCCTGTGTCCGCGGATGATGCTCTCCATCTCCGCCGAAAAGGATCCCTATTGCGGCGTATGCGCGCCATTGCCGAGACACTTTCCACCGATGCTGCAAGTGCACAAAACGGGGTGAGCGGGAAGGTCGGGCGCGGAAGGACTAAACGCATGAAAGTGAAGAGTCGCCACAAAAGACAAGCTTGCGGAGCGCAGAACGCAGCTTTGGAACAATGGCCCGAGGAATGGCTAACCATCGATGAATTATAGAAATGCGCCGCATCACGGCGCATTACGCACGACAGAAGCCGGGCACGCGCCCGCACAAGCGCACGGGAATCAAGTTAGCGCAAGAAGATTTTGTTCATGATGCACGCCCGCAAGACCCATTGCCCGACAAGCATGTAGGTGTGTCTGCGAAAACAAGTGAATGGTGAGGGTGATGTACGGAACACATGGACATGTACCACATCGCAATGAAGGTCATGTGCCATGTATAGGCGTAAAGATGGGATGCCGAGGATATACCCTTCGATAATGGTGTGTAGCAAAACATCGAAAACCGACATCGGTACTTATTGATTCCCGCCACCCAAGGACGAGGCATATGGATGTATGGACACCACATACACATGAAGCTAATGTGACATATATAGACAAGAGGTTGGGAGGACGGATGAATTATCCTTGGATAATGGATGACATATCGAATAGTGTATTAATACATTCAATAATGTATTAATCGACTAATGGTACTTAATTATTCCGACACCCAAGGACGACCGCCTATAAATGCGCGCATGTATGCGGAAAATATGGACATTTTCCACATACGACATGTGGTCATGTGACATATGTAGGCACGGAACCGACATGTGACATATGTAGGCACGGAACCGACATGATCCTTGGCAAACCAACGATGCCGCATAAATTTGGAGAATGGTATATATTAATATCCAATTAAACGTGGACACATTATGCCCGACACCCACGACCGCCTATAAATGGTGAGGGCCTATGGATGGAGATGCGAACGAGTCATCTCTTTTCTGCGACGCGGTATGACCGAACGGACACCAAAAGTGGCGCGCGTTCAAGGAGGGCGCCGGAGGATGTGTGCGAACCCGCACACATCCATACCCTAGGACATTGTCTGTGGAGGCGAGCGGATGAAGGTCCGGGTGCACGATCGGAGGTGAATTTGAAGGAGAAGGCATCGATCGCCCACGCGCCATACACGGACAACACGCCATCCCGAAAATACAAAGAGATGCCGGATAACACGGAGGAACTTGCGGTGAAGCGGTTCGTGATTCGATTCTTGCGTAATGTGTGCACATATGGGGAGGATGACGCGTCATTGGGGAGTAATCCGATTGGGAGCTCGGTATGCACCCGCCTCTCTTTGGAATAGAGACCAGACTTGGTAACCAGCCCTCATGTGAGGAAGAAGTAGGAAATGGAATGAATATCACACCCTTTCTTAGATGGAAAGGCGCAACGGCGTGTTTGGCGTGCGGCTTGTTGCGATTGCATTGTGAACGGCGAGATTCATGTATGAAACTTGCCTTCCGGCACGCTGCAAAGCCGGTTGTAACGAAGAGGAGTAAAGGAACGCGTGTAACACTTGTCACCCTATGCGTCGCCCATGCAATTGGAATGAGAACGGGTGGCATGCGGGATAACAGGAATGGAAAACGGTCAGTCGTGTAGCCGATCGGGCGAGTCCATCGCTCTCGCGCATGTAAGGATGTGCAATAAATTGCCGTGTCAAAAACTATTCCGAATTCCATCAATTGAAAACATCGGACCGCCGCCGGGCAAGGCGGAGGGAGGGTCTGGCGGTTTCGCCCGCCATGTCGAGATGGAGTCGGAACAAGTTTCCCTTTGCTGGTGATTTCGGTCACATGGCGCGGGCAGGAGTCAAGTGCAAACGGGTGGTCTTTTGTCCGGCGCGGCATGCGTGAGGGGGCGGAATCGACGGGTTTGAAAGAGGCTACAATCTGCGCCATTCCGCCGGTTTGCCATCTCGCTTACGCCGCCTTCCCATCTTGGCGCTTTATCCTAACGGCACGAAATGCCTTGCACATCGGGACCCAAGATTCGTGAGTCCGCACCTCTGGTTCCAGGAGAACTCCAGACAAGACATGGTTTCGGCGCCTATACCTTTATACACTAGTTTGAACATGTTCATGATGTCCGCTTGATACTAAAGCTGCGCGCCGCCTGCATTTTGGTCACGGTGACATGAATTTGCTGTCGAAGGAAGCATACGACGCCTTCGGCAAAACCGAGCCGCGATGTCGTGCTGATGTGGCGCAGAATTTCTAAGGGTGGACATTGGGAGCACATGGAAATGCCATATGGGATCCGGATGCGATGCGAGGAGGACATGGATGTTGGGAGGACCTCGCCGGAGGAAAATGTCCCGACGAGGTTCCAGTTCACAAAGAAGATGCCGAGTGTAATGGCACGCCGTAGTGCCCGCAGAGCTCGCTTTGGCACTCCACGGCGGGCGGGAATTTTGCAGCAGCGGTCACGGAGGCACCATGTTGTCAAACATGGGCCAGTGCGGACGACATGGACAACAAGGAGCTGGTCGGAGCAATACTACTAAAAGGGGATTGCGGTGGGTCCGGACCAACCGTTGGAGCTAACAAGTGGCGGGCAAGAGGAAGGGAATGTGGCGACGCCGGCCGCCACCATTGACATTTGGTGGCCTGTGTCGCCACGCACAAGAAGTTCATGGAAGTCATCCGCAGCAAAGCGCAAAGCGAGATTCCGGGCAAATGGAGCGACTTGTCGCAGTAAGGAGGAAGGAACTGGTGTGGCTTCCCCGATCTCTGGTGAAGTCCATGATTAGGTCGGAGTTTAGACACCAACGCGGAACAACAGATATGTGGAGGCAAGAAAGGCATACGCCTTAGCGGAGAAGAGTAGGGAAAAAAAGCAGCTTTGAAACCTCCATCGGATGAAAAGGTGTGGAGGGATATTGTCACATGGGCACGAGTTGAACTCGATAACACGGAACTTTTGCCGTCAAGGCATCGCTTGAAAGGCGAGATTGGAGAAATCCAATGGACAAGGGCCAAACCCATGGGGCCAGTGGACGCTACTGGGGGAGTTCAAGTTCCAAGAAAAGTATGGGAGAGCCCCAACCGAAAGAATGCGAATTTGGTGCACTACCACTAGCGAAAATGCATGAACTGGATGTGATGAAGCGGGAGAACCACGGCGACTTTACAAAGATCTGCGGGTCATAATAAGGGCTCAACGCGATGCCAAAACCCTTGAGGCCAAACGCAATCTGTAAGGTGCGGAATTAATTCGATTCGGATGTTGGTGCTGATGAGGATGAAGACGGTGGGGAAGAGCCGGATGGGGATGACACATACGAGGACACAAATTCCGAGGACGGGTGCTGGAGGACGAGAGGGACGGAGAAGAGTATGCAGAAGGGGGGGCGCATGGGGATGAAGACAACGGCGGAATGGAAAAAGCGCATCTCACACATATGCACATCGGAGTCACTAGGTGGAGGGGCATCGACAACGACGATTTCGAGGAAGTGTATACTGCTCGAGCGGACAGAAGCGGGCGATAGGTGGCCACGCCTTGGCATAAGGCGCCGACGAGGCGGTGAAGACAAAGGCCTCCGTCGAAGAGAGAGGCGCGAAATCGAGACGTCTTGATGGACTCATGAGGTTTGCCCGTTAGTTCTGCACTAATGTTTCTTCTCATGCGACGGTCATGGACGGCAATGTGGAGGGCCTGCAACCATCCATCAAGAGAACCAACGATGGAAAGGCACAAAGCGGAAAGGAGCACTGTACGGAATGCGAAAAAGAGCCAAAGGCGCAAAAGTGTCATGAGCGAATAGCCAACACGCCCGCGAGTATAATTAGATGTCGAGGCCGCGAAACTACAAAACCCATGAAATGACATAGACATGTGCTTAGGTGGGTAAACCCGGTGTATTGTGATTTTGACCAAATAACGCGACTTCAGATAGCATCACCGATGCACGACGTATGTATCAAATGAGCGGACATGACGGCATACCGACATACGATCGGACGTATGTCGGCGGTTCGAGACGACATGGGGCCCGTGGGATGTACATGCCACATGTCCGGGCGGGCGGCAATGTCGGGACAGGACAGACACCGCCGAAAGGACCGGTACGCGGCCGGAATGATTCGGGAGCGGAGGGGATGTCGAGCGTAAGTTTGAAAACAAACCCGATGGGTAATTAATGCGTGGACCGGAAAGGCCACAAACTCGACAAGGCGGAACCGACTCGACTCCACCAAACCGGGCCCAAAGTGTGTAACAAATTTTGTTGTCACGACCTTCATATGTGTTTTGTAATGATCCGAGGCCCGGGACACGGCCTAATCCATGTTACAAAACCGGCATAAACGTTACAAAAACCCCGAATCCTGTTATAAAACACCATAACATGGACACCATGTTTCTTGTAGTGCCTGGATGATGGTAATCGTGAGATTGGCATCATTCCGCAAGTTCGCATAATGCAAGTAAGCTCTTGCCTTAAACGTGTAATTTTGGATCATGCACCCAACCACATGAACCTGAATACGGCACTCCTCATCCAAGTTCTTTGGCCATCGAAGTAGATGGGGAATCTCCGTCTTCTTTTGGTCCATTCCATCGATTGAAAGTAGAAGGTACATATGTGGTTCTACATAACTCTTGCTTGTTTTCGCCATCTTCACCGCTCGATGTAACCGCAAACGATGGGCATCTAAAGCCGCTTGATATTTTCTTTTGAAAACATACACACTCGCCGTACATTTGAAGAGACATCCGATTAGATATGAAGGACCCTCCTATGTCGACAAGACACCGGGCGACGCCCCGCCAAATCAACGGAGGAAGAACCTTCATGTTCCGTCCTAGCGCATTTGCAAACAATTGTCGCATTTCACGAGCAACCACAATCCATGCCTTCGCTTTTGAGGGCGCGCCGGCCCCACCACATGTATAAAATTGTAGGGTGACCCGGTCCTTCCGCCATGTGGGCGTTGGCATTGGTATCCTCGACGGAATTTTATGGTGCTAAAGAGCACTGAGGTGGGCCGCCGCCCGCCATCTCTTCTAACGGCACCATAGGGTTCTTGGCCTCCACCGGGCCGCCGGCCCCACCACATGTACATGGCCTCTCGTGGTTTCATCCCAAGGGTTTTGTATGGACTACGCCCATCGGCCGCACCCCATCCCATCATACAAAGATCTCAAGACCCGGTTATAGGGATCTTGCCCATAAAGCCTCGAGTTCAAAACAACCATTCCCCACTCAAGAAAACCATTGTCATAAGTTCCCATGCATGTCAACCAGCCTCCGAAAGTGGTAACAATTACCTTGATCGGATCAGGATCCAGGTTCCCACTCCAGTGTGACGGCAGAGTGAGCACGTGAAATCAGGAGCGCACCAGAACCATACTCCATATTTCCAACCTTGTGTATGTGTCCGGAAGGTTGAAGACCTCCACGTTCGGCACCGCGGCCATCATTAGAAATGTCTTATCCATCCGGATATCGCCCCCCAGCATAAGAAGGCTGGGTTTGGGGTTAGGCACGAAACCATCCCACGGGCATTCAAATGATTCTCGCTCTTGTTCCTCATATCTGTGCCCTATGCAATATACTCTTCTAAATGCCTTCAAGCAAGAACAGACCTAATGGACCCCAAAATGTGTGTGCATACTTTACCCCTTTCACATCCCCTCTCTGAACCAAGGACTCTAGAAATGTCTCTTGCTCGCCCGCCCATCCTTAGGAATCGGTACCGCTCCCCGAAACTTTTCTTTGTCACCGCAAGCACATTTGATTGCAACATGGTTTCGAACCGCCGTCACTACCTCTCCTTCACTTTTCTTCAATGTGACACCAGCTGGTCTCCGCTTGAGGTGCAATGCTTTGCTCGCTTGACGCCGCCCTCACCCCGCTTGGGATGGAACGACCGACGCGGTGCAGTGTGGGTCGCCTTCATCTTCATCCTCGGAGGGTTCGTGCTCCCCGCCTGGGAGGTCTTCTACCGTGACCACCATCAAACAATCCTGCGGCAACAGTGGTCCATTCTCACGCAGCTTGAGGGATGAGGACTCGACCGGATCCGGGAGGCGTGTAGATGGGCTCCTCAATGGTCACAGATAGATGCAAATTCCGCGGGTGAGGCACACCGCTGCATGTTTGGTGACGCCAAGTGTCGACGCCTGCGTAGAGCCTACATGGGCGGTGCGAATACACTTAACAAGCTACGACCGCCTTCCAAAAGTGGGAAAAGTGGTAACCACAACAAACCTTCATGTGGAGGACTCGTGGGTATTGCACCGAATATGTGAACTTGGAGGAGCGTTCAAGATAGCGAGCCTCTTCCTCGGACCATGTCTCCATTTCTTTGAATTGCGAGGGCCCGGTCCTCCACTTGAACCTCCTCGCGCCACGTGCATGGTCGTTGCACAAGTTGCATCTATCATGAATGGTATGCGTGGAAAAGACAATGGCGAAACAAGACCAACCTCATCTCCGCAGCGTAAAGGCCAAATGCAACATCGCACGCACTTATCGAATGCGCAAGGAAGGAAAGCACAAGACTTTGCAGAGCACCGTAGTGGCTAGCTGACATCAAGCCTCCCTCCTGGCTTTATATGGCGCCGGCCCTCGCATCCCCGAGTGCCACCGCCTAAGAGGTTGATGGGATTGCCTCAAATAAGTGCGGACAATGAAGTGGTTGACGGTCAGGCATGTGATTGTAACGGAAAATCCAAGCATAATTGCGCAGCCACCGCGGCGAAAAGTTGATGGCGGCGGGTGCTAAAATAGTAAGCTCAAAATTGAGTTTAAGGTAGCGGGTTATTTTAGAGAAACACGGTTATGAAAACCATTTGGGGTTATGGAAGAAAACCCTACTTTTACACGCCGCTTAACTTCGCCTCGTTAAGGCCTCCTCTTTGAACTTAAGGGCTACCGCTTGTAAGGCACCGACGAGTTCACGCCTGTGATTTCGAAACACCACCGTGGACCGCCGCTTGTCGCTGCCGAGCGCACCACCACCGCCGGATCGCCGCATGCCGGGAGTGAGGCGCCACACCGCCGCCCGCCGCCTAGACCGCAAGCTCGTTGAGCGCAACTTTGCTGCGGACAGCAAGCTCGCAAGCGGATAAAGGCCAAGCTCTTGAGAGGCGCGATCTTCGGAGTGTGAGTTAGCGGTCACCAGGGCTGTTTGTGCATCTCTTTTGTGATTACGGAGTGGGGTTGCCTTCAATTGCAGAGACTGAAGATGGCAAGCGGCAGGAGGAGCAAGAAGGACCAGCCTTTGGAGGAATATGACCTGCCCGCCATGCGGCAGAAGCCCAAGAAGGCCAGAGGAAGCTCAAAGGCGAGAGCAGCACCCGCGCCCACGGCGGACATCGCGGAGGCACCTCCATCCAGGTCGCCGGTTGGAGACATCTTGCCATCCGAAGCCATGCTCCAACAAGGCGCATTCTTCTGGGGCAAGCAAAATCGGGCATCCTCCGCCAAAATCCCCACAAAGGTTGTTGGAGAGCAAGGGACTAAGAAGGTTGGTAAGAGCGAAACAACCTATTCCATCGATTCACTACCATATGAGGAGATCATCCATATCAGTGTATCCGGGCAGACAATGTTGTGGTTGTGGAGAAGGACTGGATGCTTGTGTGGGATCCATACCATCGACCGCAATGCGCCATGGACCCTTTGTTGAAGTTGTGGATCATGGGATATAGGGGGCTCGCCAAATCGAGAGCAAGAGCGGGTCGGGTTGTTTGGGCTACTTTGGACTTCAATGAAGGCGAGCGAGTTCACTTTTGTGCACCACAAAGGCATACCAAGATGAGGAAGTTTCCGATCCGCTTATACAAGTCTCTTGTTCTTAGCCCGAAAGGGTTTCACGGAAGAAGTGTGCACCTCTTGGCCTTGTTGAAGATTTCCGCGATTCCATGCGACAGAGTAAGAGTATTGCCCAAGCATTCCTTCGCAGCTTCACATGTGAGAGTCAACGACATTGTGGATATGTTTTTCCTACCATCTTCCGTGCACCACTAGTTGCGAGGGCACTCATACGAGCTATCTGCAAAAGATTACACAAACTATGAGGGCCCACAAGAGGAAATGTCTATGCGCCGAGCCCAAGCCCATACGTAGAACTGGTGATGTGGTGGAAGGTATGGAAGAAGATCATGAGGAGAGTGAGCTTGGCCCATCGAGAGGAAGATGGGGCTTTACCTGGTCAAGCATTGACAAGGATCCGGGGCACAGGAATCGGAGAGATGCCGAGGACCTTCCCAATCTAAACTCCGACTTCCGCTATGGTTCCCACCATGCAATATGACCCGGATGCGCGGGCGCCTGGCCGCCTAGTCATCTTCGTGTTCCCCAAGAGCCGCCAACGCGATCCGGACCGGTTTATAAGATTCAAGGAAGGTGGGCGGCCGGCCGGGCGCCTCGAATCCTCCCACCACACAGGGAAGAGAGCAAGATGGCACCGGTCGTAAGGCAGTTCGTCCTGGAGAAGAGGACATGGCGGATGCAGGGGATGTGGGTATGGAGGCAGAAGAGGAGGAGCGCCGGCCGGCCGGCGCCCCTCCTCAACCTTCATGCCCCGAAACGACTGTAGCAGCCTCGAGTGGCAGGCGCAAGGGCAAGGGAAGTGCAGGAAGCAGCCGCACACACAGCGGGGACGGAGAATTTGGAAGGAAAACCAAAAAGGCAAAGAAGGGTGGAAGAGAAGATGCCATTGGAGGGGACATAACCACAGTTCATATTCAAACCGACGAGGAAAGGTTGGAAGAGGCTATGAGGGATGCAGATCCATTGACTCGCAAGGGATTCTCGACACCAAGAAGGTGGTGCAGAAAGGTTAGTGAAGTTGGAGAACTTGAGACCGAAGCATTACCCGCACGCCGCAGATCCGGAGGGTTGATGAGGCTTGGCAAACTATCTTGCCCGTGTTATAGCGAAGGGCTGATAGAGGAGGGAGTTCGCCTCTTTTGTGTATGATTGATCCGAGCGAGTGTGCCGATCCGAGCAAGCCGGATCGGAAGCAATGGCGTGCAAAGAAGTATGTCATGGGAGTTCTTGGTGGTAACCACACCCACGCAGCTATGAAGCACTTATCGGATATCTCACCCGAAAGAAGCGGTTCCAATATGTTGAAGCACATGTGTATTGTGGGCTTACTGCATGAGATGCGGTGCTTGCAAGATCACAATATGATGTCCGAGAAAGAAGATGAACTTTATAGAGCAAGTCGTATTTAAGGGACGAGTTGATCATCGCAAAGAGGGAAGAAGTGCAAATGACCATGTCCCGGAAATACAACTGCATAAAGTCCTAGGTTTGATTGAAGACGATGAAGGGGGAGGACGACGTGTACAAGGTAACAAAGTGGACAATCGGACCCACATTCTGTATTGCTAAGGTGATGGGAAGGTGTGGAGAATGTGGACAAGATTTTTCCAAATGGGAAGCAGGAGAGCTTCTGCACGTAAGAAACACGCTCTGGGGACAAGCAAGAAAGGGAAAGGCAACATGGATGACCAAGCAGTGTTGATAGTGTGTACGTCAAGCCTAGAGACATGTTGGCCAAGCCATGGAAATCTTTTCAGGGAATACCACTTGGAGAGTGTGGCCAACAAATACTGATAAGCGCCACTGAGAAGGTGTTAACTGACCGATAGATCCAAGGGATGGAGGAAGAGATCACACTTCGAAAAAAATTTCATATCATACAAGTAGCAATGGTGAAGCATCTGGGCTGCTCGTCATTTGAAGAGGTGCGCGAGGAGTATCCTTCACATTCTACTACAATATGCTAGCACGATTCCAAACACCTTCTCCGGAAAGGTATGTCCGCATCAAGTTTTTTTTCGCTTGACAGGACCGGGATCGATGCTGTGGCGCCGGCCGCCGGCGCCCGCACCGCCCCCGTCTATGTTTGATGAAAGTGCACTGCCGGGTGCCCTCACCGCTTCATAGGGTTTGTAGGGCGCAGCCGCCTTCAATCCAACACGGAAGAGGGCCGCCGGGCGCCTCTGACAATGACTAACGATCGATTCGCAGTACTGAAAGACATCGAAGTGCTGACAAAACTCCCAGCTGACTTCCAGCATTTTATTTTCGAGATAAACAATTGGAAAGCTTTGCTGAGAAGACCACTAGCGATGAACTGAGGATGATTGTGATGCATGGAGTGGAGAAGGCACATACAATTAGAGAATCAATGAGAAAGTGGAGCAGGAAAGGGGGCTTGGTGTCGTTCGTATGGGACAAGACAAACATGAACAATGACAGGGGTGGATTTGAGACTGTGGAATACATAACTATCTTGGGGTCTCAAGGATGGGAGCAAAGGATGTAATTGCAATGCTACCAAATGCTATGCAGAACTTTCAACAATGGAAGGTCCGTCATTGCTCACATACGCTTGTCAAAAATAAGTTTACATGTCACATGACAAGTTGGTGGTCCGCCTACCAGAGACCACTAGGGTTGATGATGAGACTTATTACAACCTTCCAAAGAGGGAGATTGGGTTGTGGATGCATGCTCGGGAGCGCATACAACTTTATTGGCAGCGTTACTTGCGTGAAGGAGTTGTATCGCCATCGAGGCCGACTTGAGATGCGTTATATTTCACAAAGAATTCATGGATTTGAGGTGCTCCCATGCAGCTTGAGGAGTTGAATTTTGAAGCTCCCACCGGAGAGGACTTGCGCCTGGGCAAAGGAGGTTTGTATTAGCGAGAAGGACTCCTTGAAAGCACAAGTGGTTTCTTTGAGTGCCGGAATAAGAGCAAGATCGGCGAGTTGCTGGCCAACAAACACTCGAACGCGCATGGGGCGATGGTAATGATGAAGACATGTATGGGAACGAGGACTCGAGGGCTTTGGTTGAAGTCGACACTTTCGGCGAGGAAGAACTTGAGGATACGGAACTGTAGTTTATGATTCGTCGCAAGCACCGGTTGAGTCACGTTAGCCCACGTGTAGACGCTTTGTGTGAACTATTGTCCGTCTAGTGGTCAATTTTGGCGGAACCTTAAAATGTGGATGGTCTCCAACCGCTTGAGTCAACGCACTCCATACCTAGTTTTGTTGTGTTATTACTAGGCCTCTTGTCGTTGTGGAAATGGATCATCGCACAAACGCACTACTTTGACTACTGGCGCCGCCAGCCGCCTCGACCCTTCCTTCCGTTTTGTTGTTTCACAAACCGCGATTCAAGAGGAATCATTGTCCATGGTATGGGACACCGAAATCAGAAAAAACACGGTTTTTGGAACCATGTGTTATTAGTGAAGGAGGTTTCGTTCAACCGTAAGGGGTTCTATTCACCCCTTCATCAATAGCATGTTCACTAAGGTCACCACCAAATCCTCCTCACCTTCCTCGCTGGTGGGCCCCTGCCTCGGGCCCCTAGGAGGTTGCCCCTCCCGAGGTGTCGGTGAGGACTTTCCCTGCCTCCCGAGTCCGGACCTGGGGTCCGCCTGATCGCCCTGCACCTCGGTCCGGACTTCTGGAGTCCGGACCTCGTGGTCCGCCTTATTTTCGAGTCCGGACCTCGGTCCGGTCTCGACTGGGTCCGGACCTCGGTCCGCCTTTTTTCGAGTCCCGGACTCGGTCCTTGGGCTTCTTCTCTCATGACTCTGGGGTCCATCCTCCCACCGGACCTCCACGTCGTCCCAAGTCCTCCTGTGACTTCTCCTTCTATGGCCCTCTGGGCCCCTCCTTCCTTCCAGAAGGGTGCGGAAGACTTACCTCCCAGTGGCGCCCGCCATGTCCCTCCTCTCGGGCTCCTTTCTTCCTGCCGCCGCGCCGCCTGTGCTATCACCGGGCCTTCATCCTCCTCCCTGGATCCTGCGAGATCCGCTAGCCGTGACGCAGACCTCCTTGATATTTTGAACCGGAAAATGGTCATTTGAAGATGCCCACAAACGGGCTTACAACTTGGTGTCTCTTCCTTACAAAAAGGGGGGGTGGGGGGAGGCATTCTTCATCCTGCTCTAAGGTGCCTCCCCTTCATGACAGGGGTTGACACCTTATTACACACAATCAGGGGGTGCCTTACTTGAAATTTCAGCCTCGTCTCCATCAGCAGAAGCAGGGAAGCTCTTCCATGAACACTCTTCCAAGGCAGTTGAGTCAGAGAGAGCAATTTCAGGCGATTTCTTCTCCACAAGAACTTTCTGGAATCTTCCTCAACACCGTGGTGACTTGCGCATTTGGAGCAGGCCTAGGCTTGGGATTGGCAGCAGGCACTTTCAACAAATTAAGACAAGACATGGGGGCAGTATCTTTCTCCAATTTCCCGGCCTGAGTGAGGTACTCCCGCATTGGCAAAGACACATCAATCAAGGCCCTCCAAAGACCAGGGACGACCTCCATCTCTCCAAGGGTGACTTCAACATCAACGTGAGTGCCAGACCACTTCCTACCACCAGGAAATTGTGGTGGACTCTCAACAAATGTGGGAATCCAGGGGAGGTGCAGAGATCACTGTGGCACGCCGTGAGGGGGCGCTCTCAGAGGGGCGCGATCCCTCCCAGGCCGCCTCCCAATTCCTTCTTCCTGCTGCAGGTAGGCCGGTGTCCATTCTTCTCCAACCCTGCGTGCACGGGGTTCCAACAGATGGCGGCGCGGGGCGCCGGGGACGGCGTCCTCCGACGGACGCGCGCCTTCCCCGCACTGATTTTACATGGGCCATGGCCAAGGACCTTTCTTTGAGCAGGAGAGCGCGACAGGAGCGAGGAGCGCGAAGGAGCGTGATGACGACGACGGAATAAAACCGTATGAGGGGGGGAGGGTACATAACGGTATGGCCCCCCCCCATGGGCATACGGACGGCCATCATATGGCCCGGGCCGTTGCCCATTTAATGGGTTTTTCACCTTTTACCTCTTTCAGGTTTAAGATTAACCTAGTTTAAGTTTTACTTTTATCTTTTTACCTTGTTTAGGAATTTACCATTTCCTAATTAAGTTTTTGGTAATTAATTTTGATTACATTAAATTCTGCTTAAATGTAACTTAAGCCAGTTTTTAATTGTTTTCCTTAGTGGATAGCTTTCAAGTTAGTGGGAGCTAACTAGCCTTATTAGGCTTATTTTGAAGCCATTTCTTCACACCTAGTTCATAGTGAGTGGGAGTGATGAAATATGACCTATTTAGGGCACTCTTCACTAGGGAACCTAAGACTATTAATTAATTTAGTTCTTAGGGCTTTAGGTAGTTTATTGAGTAGTTAGTTGTTACAACCACTTAGAGGTTAGAACTACTTATGGTTACAACCACCTTATGGTTGTAACCACTTAGCCTATATAAAGGCTTTGTACTTTCTATTATTATCAATGCATACAACTCTTTTTGTGCAAAGCTTTCTACTATCTGCTTGCTATGTTTTGCTACCTAGAGCAGCTATGATTCTCATCGTATGCCGCTGACGGGCAAGCACAAGGGCAAATGAGGAGAAAAGCAAAGACGCTGGACGCAAATGGGTCCTTAAACGTTTGGCCATCCCGGGCCTGTACGGTGAACGAGTAGAGCGGTTAGAGGATGGAAAACAAACGCGTTGCGATAAGCGGCCTTAGGTAGGCCATCTTCCTTAACACCGCTGAGCGTGTTGAGTAACGGACGTGTATAAACGGAACAAGTCATTCCCTTGGGAACGGACTCCTCTCAGCCTCCCGGCGTTTCCCTTCCTCAATCCGGCCGAGAGCTTCGGCCTTCCTTCTTGCCTCATATTATGAAAAATATACATTAAGTATATGTGTAACCTAGGCGTATGGGGTTCATTAGGTTTACACTATTTAAACTACAATTTACGTTTTATGTGTATGCTCACTTATTTTATTTTATCTAAGCATTCTGCCGCTTTTTGCACTTGTTCTTCGTGACACCACATCATGTCAAGCTTTCTTGACTTAAATCCAGCGCCTCTGGTTTTTCATATGGTATCGAGCACATGCGTCGAACATGTGAAAGTTGCAATGCCGAGGAATAAATCGAATTGTGGATTCGTGGAAGAGGAGGATTTGCAAAGACCTTCTCAAGGCCAGTTTTCTAAAGACCTCCTCGTATTCCAACCAAAGATCCTCGGATGGGTTGAGACAAAGGTCGAACGTGATCAATTGATCCTCGAGAATTATTGGCGTGTCAAGGCCGCAATACTTCACATCAAAATCTACACGAATCGCTACAACATCCACTTGTACCAGTTGTGGACGATTGTTCAAACAAGATCACTGTTCAGCAAAACCGCCTGTTAGGCGATCTCTCTCGCAGCCTCAGACGGAGATACCAAGACATCTAAAACACATTGCGTGATATTCACCGAGGTACGTAATTTGGAAGGAATTTTAAACGCTGCTGTCCGTAGACAACAATCTTTTTCTATGAGGCTGGACTCAACAGATTTTAAAATTCATAAACTATTTGTTAGATTTTCAAATTGAAGGACCGACAAGCAGATCTCGAATATCACATTACGCCCTCCGAGGAGGAGCGGTCGATTGATCTAACCTGCTTTTTCTAGCATGGTGATGGTTCGGGGTTTCCCGCGCTTACCCCTTTTCTCGCTCACCGGCTCAAGACCGCTAGTAACCGCTTTTCAAGCCATCCATGCCCTAGAAAAGAAGTCAAGAGTTAGTTGGTCTTTTCTAGTTCGCTAAAAGCCAAATGAAACCCTAAAAGAGTTTTCTTTAGATAACGCCTGCCTATGGTGGTTTTGTATTTATGTATGTCTCGCTAGAGACTACCTCTTTAGCTTCCTTTATCTCCATACATATTTCAGAGACGGTTTTGGGCTTTTAGGACACCTCCAAGCCCACCACGCTCCACCTAGAGTCTATCTCCATCCAATCCACCACCGCCTCCCAATCCACCTTCTTTTTCCCTTTCAACTCCGCTTATACAACCAGTTCCATCTCACAAGATGGTCGCTCCAACCTTTACAGCAGAATTGAAAACACAAGACAGATTCAATGGAACGAAATTTGACATATGGCGTGTACGTATGATGACCACTCTGCGTGCAAGAGGAGTATGGGGAGTCGTGGATGGATCTTACGCGGAACCAGTTTTTCCTTCTGCTGGAGTGACTGCAACTGGAACCACTATAACACAAGCTGATGTTGACAAATGGAACTCAGTCAACAGTGTTGCTCTTGCTCTCTTGATCCACGGACTTGATGAAGTTCTCATTCCAGATATGGAATCTTTGACCAAAGCCCATGAAGTTTGGAATCAATACATATGTCCAAGACGATGCTTACCAAGTGTGCAAAGACACAGGAGTTCTACACTTTGAAGATGCGGGAGGGTGAAGTGTGGCTGCCCACAAGCAAATTTCACATCTTCGCCTCCCGCCTTGCTCTTGAACACCAAAATGATCAAGAGGATGCTATTGCTCACCGCTTAGTCTTCCCGCATCATACCAAACTTTGTGTCACTACAAAATGGGGCTACATAGCCGTAACGTGGCACTGGAACTGTGGAACCTTTGAGAATGTGATATCTGCGTTGTATCAAGAAGAGCAGAGTCGACTTCGACACAATCCAGGTGGCTCTGGAAAGGTTCGGACAGACAGAGTCCTCTACACCTCACGCCAGCGTGGAGGTTCTTGGAGAGGGCGAGGAAGAGGAGGACGACCAGCATTCTCAGGTCGTCCGACCACTGCTGGTTCATCTTCTTCCTCAACCAAGAAACCTGGTAGCTGCAATTGGTGCAACGTGCCAGGGCACTGGGAGAGGGATTGCCGCAAAAAGAAGGCAGGCGAGCCCCGTCGTCCCAAGCCAGAGGTTAACACAGTTGCGAAAGAAAGATCTCAAAATGAGAATGGAAAAGCAGTGGTCAAGATTCTCACCATCTGTCTCTCCTCATCATCGAGCGCCCCGGCACCGGTACCTAGATTCAGCGCAATCGCATTAATATTTAAAGACAAACAATTTCCAGCTCAAGGAAGTTTCGACTCAGCTGTCCGCCGGGTGACGAACGACGTTCAACGAGCTTACCCATCCAGTGGATCTGCACCGCTGCTTTCTTATGGCTGATAATTCAAGGTCGCATGTGTGCATTCTTTATGTACCGAATGGCGAAGAATCTGCCGTCCGTCCGACTCCTGGCAATCCAACACAACCTAGAGTTCCGCTTCTATGGGACAACTTGTGAAGTCTTCTCCTCCAAAGGAATGGGGTGCATTGGCCGGAGTCCCCGACGAGCTTTACCGATCGGATGTGACTTGTGAAGTTCCCATCGAGTCATGTCATCGCATCAACTTCTCCAAAGACATTTGCCTGCAAGTGAACAAAGGGTTATGGCATGCTCGCTTTGGGCATGTCAACAAGAATTCACTAATAAAATGTTCCCAGGATCATATATGGAATTACCATTTTATGTTTCAAAGACTTGCCCATCTGCGAGGCCTGCCTTTTGGCGAAGCAAAAAGAGAAGCCTTTTCCACACCATGCCTTCAGAACTTCAGGCCTCCTTGACTTGGTTCACGCTGACATATCTGGTAAATTGCAAACACAATCTTTAGGAGGAGCATGGTACTATCTTACAATAACCGATGACTTCAGTCGTTTTACTTGGACCTATACCATGTCCCGTAAGAGTGATACCTTCACATGTTTCAAGGAATGGATCCTCATGGCCCAGAGACAGTCAGGCTGTTTACTCAAATGTTTGCGAACTGACAATGGAACTGAATTCTGCAACCGTACCTTTGATGATTTCCTCCAGGAAAATGGTATCCTTCGTCAACTCACCGTTGCTTATACCCCACAGCAAAACGGGGTTGCCGAGAGGAAGAACCAGACTCTCATGGGTATGACCCGCAGCATGTTGAGATGGGCATCATTGCCCCCTGAGTACTGGGCAGAAGCCCTAATAGCTACCTACATTCTAAACCGTCTTCTCACTACTTCACTTCAAGGTAAGACTCCTTTTGAGCAATTTTGGGACGGAAACCTAGCATACAAAGACCTCAAAGTTTTTGGCCCCACCGCCACGCCTATATCCCACCGTAAAAACGCCGGGTTAGATGATGATCAAGGGCATTAATCTTTGTAGGATATGGAGATGAGGCTAAAGCCTACAAGCCGATAGACCCACCACTCTTACCCCTTTTCTTGCACGATTGTTTTCAAAGAACTGCCTCGCCTCCTCGTCAAGTGCACCGATCTGGATTCCTCCGATGATGAGTCTTTCCCCGATTCCATTGAGACTCCTCCATCTATCTTTCCTGGGTGGCCTCAAGGTCCCGCTAATCTTCACCCAGATGCCAAGACCGCCCTGCAAATCCAGATCCCCCGATCCCGCCTCCCGATGCCGATCCTTCCGGATTCCATACCCATCATTGAGCCTCGCGACCCATACCTGCTCCACCGGATCTTGATTATGACTTGCATCTTGAGCCCCTTGAAGATCCCCGCTATCTCGGAGGAGGAGGCTTTGCTCACAGTGTGTTCCTCACCAGTATCCTTTAAGATGGGCTCCTCCTTCCCAATGGAAAGACCCACCTTATTCTTCCATTGACTATCGCTCTTCAAAGACACATGGTTGTCCCCGGCATTGCTCCCCGGAGTGCCCTCTCAGATCCG
The DNA here is from genome assembly GCA_010909165.1 of Anthoceros angustus. NCBI lineage: Eukaryota > Viridiplantae > Streptophyta > Anthocerotopsida > Anthocerotales > Anthocerotaceae > Anthoceros > Anthoceros angustus. The sequence continues at coordinate 14,696 of VJWM01000331.1, read as the reverse complement.
GACCTGCTCCATGGATGAAGCCTCTCCGACGCCCATCCATCAAGTCAGTGAGAGGAGGAATATCACCCATACTCAAAAACAAAACATGGGTACTCACAGACTTGCCGGTCAAGTCAGAATAAATGGGTTTTCAAGACTAAGCTAAATGCTAAAGGTGAGATTGCTGTATAAGGCTCGACTGCACGGGCTTTAGTCAAGTTCTGGCCTCGACTACTGTGAGACCTTTTCTCCGTAGTCGATAGCCGATTAGAATCATCCGCTATAGTCACGAGCTCAATCTCAAATCGCATCAAATGGATGTATGTACCGCTTCTTACATGTAAATTGAAGAGGAGATATATATGGAATTCAAGGCTACATCAACAAACAATTTCCAAGGAAGGTACTCAAGCTTCTTAGGGCCCTGTATGGCCTCAAACAAAGTGCCATGCTGTGGAACAAGAGATTAGACACTCACCTTAAGAGTCTTGGTTTCGTCCAGAGTGCTGCTGATTCTTCTGTGTACTACCTTGTTGATGGTTTAGCTTTTTGCATCCTAGCCATATATGTAGATGACTGTATCTTTGCCTGCACAAATTTTGACATGTTAGAAAAGGTTAAAAATTTGCTTAGAACTGAATTTGAGATGAAGGATGTGGGAGATTTAAAATTCTGTCTAGGTGTCCAGGTGCTACGTCACAGGGACACAGGCCTGATTGTAATTCACCGAAGAAATACCTTACCGAGATAATCGAGGAGATTTCAGCTTGATCAAGCGCCCAAGATCCACCTGTGCCTGTGGGAGTAAAGTTAATCGCTGACCAATGTGCAACCACCGCCGAGGAACTTGCCGACATGGAGAAGATCCTCATGTGCATGCCGTCTGCCTCATTTACATCTCCAATTGGACAAGACCAGAGATTGCTTTCATAGCTCGTGTCCCAATTTCTTGAGAAGCCCGGACGAGTGCATTGGGCTCAAAACGAATCGTTACTCAAAGGGACATCAACGCTGGCCTCTTCTATCAAGTCGGGTTTGCCTTCCGGCCTCACACTATCTCGCTTATACGGATGCCGATCGGGCTTCCGACCCTAACTCACTGAAGAGCATCGACATACCGCTTCCTCCGGCCGTGGTGCCGTGAATTGGTCATGCAAAAACAGATGTCAATAGCCCTTTCGCCAATCGAGGTGAGTACATATCGCTGATCGATTCTCGCAAAAGAGGCCGAGTGGGAGCGTGGTTACTTGAGAGACCTCCATGTTGCGAAGGAACCCACCGTCGTATATGTGACAACAAATGCATCGCGTTGGTCGCTAATCCTGCTTTCCATGCAAGAACGAAGCACTTCGAGATTAAACATCACTACATAAGAGACACTGATCAAGAGGAATTATTAAGATTCTACATGTTCATAACAGACATATTGACAAAGGCACTGCCAAAGCTGAAGCATTCATTACATATGGAGTCCTTGGGACTCAGAGACTTCAGCTATCTACTCTGAAGGTATTAAGCTTCTCTGACCTATGTGGGGGGAGGGGGTGGGGACCTAAGTCTCCTGATCTTCAAGCCTAGTATAATTTAGGTTTCCAGATCTCAGCCTTTGCTGTACATCTCTCCCACTTTTCCCATCTGTGAGCCCTGTGGCACACATCACAAACAAGATACCGGTCACATGACTGTGACATGCTTTCAGTAAGAGGGAGCATGGATGAAGCATGTGTTTCTCACCTAATCTTGCGCCTCTCTTTCCTTTGTCCTTATGTGGAGTTGCGCTTCTTCGCTTCCGCTTCTTCCTTTATCACGCCTTCACCGGGTAGTGAGTCCCGATAGCCTCATGCCACCTTACTCATGCCTCGAGAGGGTCTGCAATAGGCTTTGTTCAGCGCCCACACAATCTCCTCCTCCTTCACTTCGGCCGCCCGATTCGCTTGCACTGCATACCACACCGCCGCTATCTCTACCTCCCAGCCGCAGCTTCTCATGAAGTGCTGCAGATTGAAGGGCTTCCATTCCCTTGCTTTGTGCGGCGCTGTGCTGTTTGTATGTGCCCTAGCTGTTCTCTCCCTCCTAGAGACTGCAATCCTAGTGCCTCCATCATCGTCTGTTATGGGCTGGTAGCGTGCCCCACTGCGCGTCGTCATCGACCCTTGCCGCTGGATTATGGCGCAGCATACGCCGATCGTAATAAAGACTATGGCAAGTAGCTGAGACGCGTTTGCCGCCGCCGCTGTGCTTCTGTGCCCTGCTCGTGAAACGAAGACTGATGAACCCGTTCTGTCGTGGACTATACTTCCCGTTTTCGCAAATGCATACTGCCTAGGTTATGTGGGAGTATGAAAAATATACATTAAGTATATGTGTAACCTAGGCGTATGGGGTTCATTAGGTTTACACTATTTAAACTACAATTTACGTTTTATGTGTATGCTCACTTATTTTATTTTATCTAAGCATTCTGGCTGCTTGCTTGCACTTGTTCTTCGTGATACCACATCATGTCAAGCTTTCTTGACTTAAATCCAGCGCCTCTGGTTTTTCATACATATTGCAACGACGCGGGATTGGTGTGCGCTCGGTTGGCCGTCAGTGAAAGTACCACCACAAGTACCACTTATGGGAGGAGGATCCGGGCCTAGTGTTGCAACAATAAATTATAATTTCGTGCTCTCTAGCAAACAACTGCGGGAAGGTGACACCTTGGAATCGGGCTACCGGCGGCCTTGACTGCGCACACAATGCTTACAGCCTGCACCTACAACAAGGTTGCAACCAGGTGCTGTACTATCATGGATCCCTACATGCACTCTGATCAAGCAATACTGCCGGCAGGCCTCACACAGTTGCAACCTTATCATGCAGAGCCATTGTTTAAAGTTTACATATGTGAAATCGATATATGCGAATAAAATAGCCTATAATGTTATGCACGTTCTACCATCTCTTACAGTATGTTACGCACCCCATTTATAAGTGTCTATGACATACACACATGCATATCAGCCAATACACAACACATTCATTTCAAAGGAAAATGACGTTAACTTGTTTTGACGACACAATAAAATAATGAGGAATATTTAATGTAGAAAGAAAATGTGGGTCCAAGCATCGGTTTTTGACGATAAATAGTTTCAAGAAAAGAACTTGTATGACCACATTACGTGGTACTTATTTCATAATATTGAACAAGAATCATAACGTTAAAAACATGAAGGTTTTTGACGATAAATAGTTTCAAGAAAAGAACTTGTATGACCACATTACGTGGTACTTATTTCATAATATTGAACCAGATTCATAACGTTAAAAACATCAAAAGACATGAAATTTTGTAAGGCCGATGACGTGCTGGCCCTTCTCAAGTTCAATATCCAGGGCCACCAAAAAACATCCAAGTACCTCCGGCTAAACAATCACCACCTTTGACATCATAGAAGATTTTTGAATCATATTGTGCAAGATCTGTTTGTATCATGATCAAATCTTTGGCATCGCGTGGAAGGGGATTATTATGTTTATCGAACTCCATAGAGTGCAATGCCGCCATATGGGCTGGTACATCTATAACTCCACACGGTACCGGTCCTGGGCCTGTGGAACCTAATCGCCCATTCCCCATTGCTACATGTGATTGTGGAGTTGTCATTGCTGTTTCACCTCCCCATTGTATTTCGGTAACAAGCCCATCACGTAGAAGGCCTTCTGTATAAATGTTGTTTGGCCAATAGCCTATAGGTATGGACTCAATGTACAACCACAAATCCGCATTAGCATTGACCTGTATATCACAAATCAACTCAACGTGAAAAAAATTGGAACTCACGGTTATCACATATTTATATAAGAAATATTCTTCAAAATTTTATGAAATACAAAAATAACATACAAATGATACAATTATACCTTGTTGATACCGAACAACAAGCTTGTGCCGACATAATTGCCAGCAAAAGTACCACCAAGAACATAGGCTGCACTAGTTTGAATAAATCCAGGACAATCTAGATTGTAACATCCTGTTGTTTGATAACCATCCGACTGCATCAACACCCGACAAGTCAAGTTAATCATGAAGTTGAATTAACATGTGCAAGGATAGTGAATGAAATATGTTTTCTATACAAATCACTAACCGTCCAATAGATAAATAAATGTGGCTCTGCATCCGAAAATGAGACCGGGGACACCTATTTGTGTATAAACAAACAAGTTTTACATATTAGCTCTTAAATCTTCACCAAAAAAGTATTATAGATTTTGAGTTTAAAAATCTATTTTGAGACTTGGTAGCTTCATATCAATACACAAGGCTCTTGAAGATACTTACCATCCATCCTACTTCAGCTGTATTAAGGTTATCCTTGTTTGATCCAAGAATCCACATCTGCGAGAACGTAGCACCTGTGCTTACATTCATATTAGGCTCAGGATTCCAAAGGCTAATACGTGCTCCACCACCATTCCACTGTCCAGGGAGTTCACCGGTGACGTACTGCATTTTATATTCATACTTGTTAGTCGATCATGCATGCTTATGTATACATGTGTTTGGTTATTTTCAAAGCATATTAATTGCTACATCTAGCTTTCACCATCATGTAGATGGTGACTTTCAAGTACTTACATGATGGTTGGCTGGTGGAGAGTAATTTATTTCATTGTCTATTCCTCGTTTGTGTACCTTTGTATTTCTTTTATGGTTATGGCCCTTGTTAGAACGTAGAACAGGAATAGTACCTTCTGGACAGGAACCAACTTCATGGTGATAAAGTTGTCTTGGCAGATCCAAATCTTTAAGAAGTGTCTCATTGGATATGTAAGTCAATGTTGGTGGTTTCTACATGGTAAGTGAAGAATTCAATACTTTAGCATGAAGAATTGATAACTTATTCTTATTTTATAATTAAAAATATCTTAAAATTTAAGACATGATATATCATAATTTGACATGAGAACGAATTTATATAGAAGCACACTTACTTGAATCACATGATCTTTAAACCGCGGATCTCGTAGTGTTAGTTGGTCCTCAATCTTAACACAATCGATTGTCGAACCATCCGTAAGTGGAATTAATCAAAACATAAAAATAGGTGAGTCGTTTAATGAAACTAAATCTAGCCGTTAAAGTTTTTGGTTGACCAATGAAAACGAAAACACAAGCAATAAGCACTAAAATGGATAATGAACTGAAAATATTCACAAATTTGAGGAAATTACAGGAAATACATACGTTGTGTGTTTGAACAGATTGCAATGTCTCATCTTGTAAAGTAGAACCTTTCCTATATGCTCCATCCAATGCTTCACTTGCATGAGAAAAAAAGAACAAGCATGCCAGTAATAATATCAATCCTTTGTTGGCCATGGTGTTTTTACCACTCTTCACTAGAATGTCTCGCGGTAGAAGGCAATTGGAGACTAACTGCTAGCAAGGAGCAAATTTAGTTCGGGACAATACTATGAATGAGAGTGATGCTCACACATATATACCCTATGTTCAATAGTCTTTCTCGATCTCATGTCTTGGTATACAATTGATCTCGATACATGCTTATATATAATTTATTTGCAGTCATGTCGCCCAAAGGCCAAGAACTACTTGTCCTTGGCCTTTGATGAAGGGTAGAGAAGATGAAATTAGAGTGGATGTAACAATATCACATTTTTTTATATATATGCACCACATGGCCCAAGGACTATTATTTTTCCTCGACCTTTAGTGAATGCAACTGACAAGATTATATACATTTTTGAGCAAATAATCTGAAATTTATTTTTGTTGCTAAAGTTTTTAAAGATAATTTTCGTCATGATTGCATCAATCAAGGCAAACAAACCTTTTGACTGGTGAACAAAAAATAAAAATAAGGAAAGCTAACCGTAGTGGACGCAATTAGCTAGGCGAATGATACGTTATGTTCAATTTGATGTGAGGCATGATTAAACAAAGTATAAAGTTGAGTTAGTTCTTTGTCATCACTTTTACGTAAAGCACCTTTGGCATTCACCTTGTGTGCAAGTTTCTATCCAACTTGGAACGAAAAGGAACGAAGAAACCGCTTCGGATTTGTCACTCCAAAGAGACCCGTCCACGAAATGTGTGATCAGACCTCTATTGATGAAGTGGATTGATGTGTGCAAAAACAAGAAACCCTAAACCCCAAACCCTAATCCAAACGTTAAACCCTAGAGCCTAAAGCCTAAATCACAAGGATCTTGTTTTCACACACATCAACCCACTTCACACATAAAGGTATGATCACACATTTCTCCAATAGTGCGGCCTTGTAGGCTGGCAGCTTGTGGCTCAACACAAAATTCACGCACAAAATTTACAATGCTTATCTACTACGTGGTGCCGCATTGAGCTTGTGCTTGTGCAAATGGTTAATTCCACCGGATCGATGCTGGCGCCTGCCGGTGGCGCCGCACCTTTGTCCCCGGTCATGTGTTTGATGAAAGTGCTCGCTGGTCAGGCCTCACTCATTTAGGAGCCAGGCCGCCAGGGCGCCTTCAATCCAACGCGAAGAAAAAGAGGCGCCGCCGGCCGGCGCCTCTCACAATGACTAACGATCGATGCAGAATTGAAAGACATCAAGTCGACAAAACTCAGGTGACTTCGATTTTATTTTCGAGATAAACAATTGGAAAGCTTTGGCCGAGAAGACCACTAGCGATGAACCGAGGATGATTGTGATGCATGGAGTGGAGGAGGCACAGCTAGAGAATCAATGAGAAAGTGGAGCGTGAAAGGGGCTTGGTGTCGCTCAGATGGGACAAGACAAACATGAACAATGACAGGTGGATTTGAGACTGTGGAATACATAACTATTGGGGTCTCAAGGATGGGAGCACAAAGGAGTAATTGCAATGCTACCAAATGCTATGTGGAACTTTCAACAATGGAAGGTCCGCATATTGCTCACGACATGCTTGTCAAAAATAAGTTTACATGTCACATGACAAGTTGGTGGTCTCTTACCGAGACCACTAGGGTTGATGATGAGACTTATTACAACCTTCTCCAAAGAGGGAGATTGGGTTGGATGCATGCCCGGGAGCGCACAACTTATTGGCGCGTTACTTTGCGTGAAGGAGTTGTATCGCCATCGAGGTGACTTGAGATGTGCAGTTATATTCACAAAGAATTCATGGATTGAGGTGCTCCGATGCAGCTTGAAGAGTTGAATTTTGAAGCCCACCGGAGAGGACTTGCACGCTGGGCAAAGGAGGTTTGCATTACGAGAAGGACTCCTTGAAAGCACAAGTGGTTTTGAGTGCCCGAATAAGAGCAGATCGGCGATTTGTTGAGGCTGGCCAACAAACACTCGAGAACGTTTGGCACCGATGGTAATGATGAAGACATGATGGGAACGAGGACTCGAGGGCTTTGGTTGAAGTCGACACTTTCGATGAGGAAGAACTTGAGCGGATACGGAACTTGGTAGTTTATGATTCGTGTCACAAGCACCGTTGAGTCACAAGTTAGCCCGTGACGTAGACGCTTTGTAGTTGTGAACTATTGTCCGTAAGTAGTGGTCAATTTTGGAACCTCCAGGATGGTCTCCAACCGCTTGGAGTCACGCACCATACCTAGTTTGTGTTATTACTTAGGCCTTTTGTCAAGGTGGAAATGGATCATCGACAAAAACAAACTACTTTGACAAACGCCGCGCCGCCGCCTTGACCCTTCCTTCCGGTTTTGTTGTTTCACAACCGCGATTCAATAGGAATCATTGTCCATGGTATGGGACACCTGGAAATCCGAAAAAACACGGTTTTTGGAACCATGTGTTATTAGTGAAGGAGGTTTCGTTCAACCAGAAGGGGGTTCGAATATTCACCCCCTTCACTGAATAGCATGTTCACGGCGGTCACCACCAAATCCTCCTCACCTTCCTCGCTGGTGGGCCCCCGTTCTGCGGGCCCCCTAGGAGGTTGCCCCTCCTGAGCAGGTCGGTGAGGACTTTCCCTTGCTCTCGACTGGGACCCTGGGGTCCGGGCCTGATTCCGCGCCTCTCGTGGGTCGGACTTATTTCCGGAGTCCGACCTCGTGGTCCGCCTTATTTTCGAGTCCACTCGGGGTCCGGTCTCACTGGGGTCCGGACTGGGGTCCGACCTCGTGGTCCGGCCTTATTTCGGAGTCCCACTCGGTCCTGGGCTTCTTCTCCCTGCGGACTCCTCGGGGGTCCATCCGCTCCCACCGGACCTCCACGTCGTCCCAAGTCCTCCAGGACTTCTCCTTCTATGGCCCTCTCGGGGCCCCCCTCCCTTCCTTCCGAAGCGGGGTGCGGAAGACTTACCTCAGTTCCAGTGGCGTCCGCCATGTCCTGCTCCTCCCTGGGCTCCCCTTCCCCGCTTGTGGAATGCAAAAGTTTGGGCAACTGGTTTAAGTGAGTTGTTTTTGAACAGGTCCGAATTCTTTTGATAGAAATGGTTTGGTGGAAACATGCGAGAAATGTTTTTGTTCGATTGAAGCCGGAGTCGAGGATGCCGAAGGCGAGAGGATACTTAGGGAAAAGAAACGGATCAAATGACCTTCTAGTGAGGAGGGTAGGAGACATATGTGAACGAGGGAGATGTCCTACCGTAGGAGGTATCCTACCGAGGAGAAACTCCTACCACGGTAGGCTAAGTGGAGAGAACTCCTACCCCATAGGTATGGGTAGGAGAATGTCCCACCACCGTAGGTAAGCGGCCCAGCTAGCTTTTGATGACCCACCGGGAGTAGCTCCTACCACCAGGAAAAGGGTGAAGGCAATTAAGCCAAGGAAGTAGCTTGAGGTTGCTGCCGCATAGCCGTTGATAGGCTTGCAGGCAAAGGCCTGATTATTGGGGACCACCACCAAGTTTGAGGAAGGCAAAGTAATTTGCCACATGTGTGGAAGAAGTGAGACATGGGCGTGCTCATATTGAGATTTTGCAAGAAGGAGGACTGCTAGGTAGAGATGTGTGGCAAGGGTTGCTGCGGGAAGATGGGCCAAGTGCCCGTAATGGTGGAATTGTGGGATCCGCTGGGCTCTAGGTTGGGAGCTCAAGATGCGAGAGAGGAGCAGAATCGCAAGGATGGGAGCGAGGAGCTCATGTTGAGGGTGAGCAGCCACAAGGGTTGCAAGAGGAGGCCATGGCGGTGCCGAGGCACATGGAAGTGCTCTCAATGGAGTCACGATGTGAGGATGGCATGTGTGTGTTGAACTAGGAAAGGCCGTGGTAGAGCACTCACGGCTGAATTTGTAGATGGGCTGCAAGATGGAGGTGTGGCCAAACCATAGGAAGGGTTGCGGTGTGGCCGCAACATGGTGAAGGGATCACAACGGGTGCATCATGACGGCGGGCAATGCAAGTCAAAGTGAAGGGAGGCCGTGGTGGCCGCGAGGAGAAATGGGTAGCAAGGAGGGTTGATACGAGATGTTGTTGAGGTGTGAGGAGTTCACCGGGAATAAGTCGCTTTTATTCTGTTGATTGTTGTGCACAAGCCAATTTGGTGTGTTGGACAATGAAGTAAGAACTCGAGTTAAGCGTCCTAGGGGTGGATCAAGACGAGATGGGGTGCCTTTTGTGAGGTGTTATATTATATTTGCGTAAGTCGCATGAGAGCTAATTGGGAGAGTGTCAGTGGTGCACCCACGGAGTAGGTGTAGGTGGCAAAGGACGAGGCATGGCACTCCCCACGAGGGGAGGTGGTGCACCCACGACGCGAGAAGGTGTAGGGTATAGCCGGCCCTACGAATGGAGAAGGTGTAGGTGGTAGTGAGGGCATGGCACTCCAGAAGGAGTACTACAAAGTTAAGGTAGTACATAGGGTAACAAGGGGGACCCTACATAGGTAGGGCAGGGTCCCCACATGTATGTATGTGGGTAGGGCGGTGTGTCTCACGACCGCCCACCGGCGTAGGGAACAAGTAGGGATAGAGATGGGTAGTATGTAGGGTGACTGTGGTGGCCCCACATGGGTAGGATGTAGGGTTGGGCTCTACGGGCATTAGTTAGGTAGGTAGATAGGTAGGATGAGAGTGTCTCCCACCGTAGGAGTGGTGAGGTCTCCCAAGCAGTGGGTGCGACACTACTTGGATACTTGGAAAGCTTACTTGATACTTGGGAAGCAAGCTTCCAAGCAGTACAAACCTAGGAAGTTGCTAAAGAGAATGCATAGGCAAGGTTGTGGATAAATAGGATATATTAGGAATAATCCATAAATATGGGGTGGGTAGTGTAGTGTGGCCATGCAAGCGGGGTGTAGGAGTGGCACCTAGGAAGCTCGAATGGAAGAGCTGCATGCGGAAAGCTAGCAAGGACTTGGTGCTGCATGTGGGAGTGCACCTAGGAGCTGAGGAAGGAAGAGCTTGTGCATGCAGGAAAGCTAGAGCAAGGACTTGGTGAGCAGTGTGTGTGCAAGGAGAAGGAGGTGTGCGATAAGGAGTTGTGTGTGAAGGGATTTGAAGCACAACCGTGAAGAGGGCAAGGCTGAATTTTTGTGCCTAGGACCTTGCAAGTGAGGGATTTGAAGACAAGGAGTGGCGTGAGGACATCAAGTTTGAGCTAGGTGGGACTGTGGAGTGAAGAGGAAGTAAGTGGAAAAGGGCTGAAGTTGCTCTTTGGTGGATTTTATGTGGCGAGTGAAGAAATCTCGCAATTGTGTGTAGACACCGAGGTGACAACTAGGTGGAAACGATGTGGGCGCCCAAGCTTGTCTTGTTTGTGCGCTTATTTTGAAGGTACAAGATGGTGGCCGCACCTAAGAAGGGCAAGTTGGTTGCTAGGGAGCCGAAGAGGCGAGGAGGCAGGCTAGGCAGCATTCATAGACAGCCCAACACATCCGGGTATATGGAAGGCCGTAGAGGATGACTCGGAGGAAGAGGAAGGCATGGAGCAAGATCCGCCACGGAGACCTTCTTGCAGGGAGAGCGTGGAGGCGAGGGGCCATAAGAAGTGACCCCACGTCCGTAGGAGGTGTAGAGGGTGGCCCTACATCCGTAGGATCACCGGCGTGCATCTAGAGGTAATTGAAGAGGTGGTGGTAGCTGGCTGGGCTCATTGCTTGGGGGAAGACTTTTCTTTAGGGGAGGACAGAATGCTTGTCAACCCAAGAGGGTGTGTTGACTAGCTGATAGGAATGTTGACAGAGCCATTAAGGCTCACATAGGTGAATTTGCTAGAATAGAATTTTACCCAAGATGCTTGGATGTCGAACTTAAAGTCGACAATAGGATACACTAAAATAAGGAGTGAGGAGGCTGTGGAGGGCTGTGGAGGTCAGTATGTGAGGACCTCCCTAAAAGGAGGGAGCTTGTGAAGTAAAATTATCGGTCGCGCCTCCCAAACTCGCGAGTCCTTTGCTCCTTGTGAAGGAAGTTCGTGCCGCAAAGCTAAAGGCCGTAGAGAGGGAGTTTGCGGTGGGGAGTGCTTGGCGGAGAGCTCGCTCCTGCGGGCGCCTCAGTTGCTCCCTTGTGAATGGTTGCCGAAATTGCTTTGCTTTGGGTGTGGCGATGCCCAAGGAACTCGGCTTGAGGGTAGACTACAGGAAAGACTCGGAGGTTCTCGCCGTCTGTGCAAACTCATAGCAACCGCCCAAGGAAGAACTTGTTGGCTTGTAGGCGCACCCTGTGCGCCAGCTGAAGGGCGAGCTAGGGCTGAGCTTGAAGTAAGGTTAGATTAGGAGGATGAGGAGTTGAGTTGAGGTGAGTGTTGAGGAGAATGTGGAGCTGAATGTTGAGTAGAGGAGTAGGTAGAGATTAGGAGTAAGAAGAAGGCCCAAGTCGAGCCTAAGGGAGGGTCCCAAATGCACCAAACCGAGACGGAAGCTGGGCTAAGGTCTCAAAATCACGGGTGGAGAAGTCGCTGCCCGTAGGGGGTCCCTACGTGCGTGAGCGTGGACCTACCGCCAGGTGGGACCTCTGACGTAGGATGTCGTTAGGTCCGAGTGGTGATCCCAGCGGGCGTGCGGGAGTGGCCGCTCTTGGTGGTTGAGGTGTGCCAATTGTGGGAAGGCGATGGGAAAGGAATAGTGGACGATCACGGGTGGTGAAGTCGTTGCAACGTAGGGGGTCCCTACGTGCGTGGCCGACCTCGCCTGGGGTGTGGACCTATAGTCGTAGGGTGTCGTTGTAGGTCTAGAAGCGGTGATTGTGGCATGGTGAGGCGTGGGCTGCATGCATGGAGTGAGTTGAAGTTGCTCGTGTGAGGGAGCTTGGGGTGTGAAGAGGCGTGTGGTTTGTGCCTTGGATGCTGGTGACCGACAAACAAGAGTCTCATGGGACGAAACCTATTGTACTTAGCGATAGTGGGATAAGTGTGGCCACTAGAGGGTGAATCTCGGAAGCCCCGGGGTTTTCCTCCCACATTTTTGGCGCCGCTGTCGGGATCTTGTGCCTTGATGACGCGGTGGGGAAACCCATCTCTCCGTAGTTGATTGTTGTTGGTGAACTCTCCCATGGAGGCACGTCGGGGGTTTCCCATATTGACATGTGTGTTGAAGGGTCATGAGGATGGTTGCGTATGTCTAAGCGGGGAGGAAGGGGATAAGAGTTGAGGAGATCGCTCCACCTCGCTAGAGATCTACGAGCTGCAAGGAGGGAATTACATGAAGAAAGTCTGCAACCGCAGCCAATTCAAGAGAAGAAGAGGCACGGGCAATTGAGGAAGAAGCCGCTTTGCGCTTGCTTGCAAGGGCGTGGTGAGCGAAGAAGAGGAGGAGGTTGCTGCTAGTGAAGAAGAGGACGAGGTCACGGATGGCGAAGAAAGGAGGTTGTCGAGGAAGAATTGGTGCCGCAAAAGAAGAGGTGCATGAACGAGGATACGGGTTGAATTTAAGAGCTTCATTTGTGGAAGCTGGGCCTTCTCAACATTGGGAACCCCGTAGCCGTGGTGGATCTAGCTCATCTTCAGAGGAAGAAGAGGGAGGGGAGGACGATGTGAGTAGTGCAGAATTCCAAGTGTGGTCAGAAGATCTTGCAGCTAGTCTTGACCGGATTACCGCCCGACTTACTACCTTGGTGGACGCGTCCGGAGGGGACACCTCACCTAGGCCGTGTTCGAGACTTTGTGCCAGACATCCCGTAGGGAACGCTGGTTGATCGGCGCACCTGCCACAGGAGGAGGTAACTTGAATTCGTCAGGTGCAATCAGGTCAAGTAACATGAGTGGAACTGCAGGAGGGGGAGGAGGTTTGCCTCAACCTCACAGTCGGCAACAATATGTCAAGTTTGGGGAGAAGAAGAAGGGCGACGACGCGGAGGCATTTGTGCGCACTTTTGAGCATGTGTCTCATGCTAATCTGGAGGACACCGTGGCTGACCGATTGCGAATTTTCCCCGGGCTGCTGAGGGGGCATGCCCAGCAGTGGTACAGTCGAACTTACGGGGCAAGTGCGCCCGTAGATTGGGATTCTTTGAAGACTGCCTTTCTGAATCGCTTTCGAGGGCTCAGCTATGCCCACCACACCTTGGCAAAGTTGAGAACCCTTCGCAGGAAGAAACGGGAGTCATTGTTTGATTACGTTGAACGGTTCTATGGATATTTGGATCGAGTCCCCAAGTGTGCACCTGTGACTCCGGGCAATCCTCCCACATCGGGTTACTCGCAGAGCAAGCAAGCCTGGATTGGTTTGTGAGCGCCTATCAAGGAAAATGGAGGTACATTGTCGACGAGGGACTAAAACTTTGGTGGAGCAATCCGCTTGGCGTAAGAGTGGAGTCGGCGAGTTGGGCAGAGGAGGAAAAGAGAAGGAGTCATAAGAAGAGGAAGGGGTCCAGAGATCTAGTTTGTCTTCTTCTTCTTCCTCCCCTCTTCATCTTCATCTTCATCTTCCGAGAGTGAGGAGAGGGTGGTGAAAACTCGTCATCCGATGAAGAATCGAGAAAGCCTACGAACGACGGATGAGGAAAGATCTAGAGAAGGTTAAGAAGAGGCAAGAGGAGGAGCGCGCCGAGAAGGAAAGAAAAGGGAAAGCGGGATGGAGAAGGGAGAAACGCCCGCAGGAGGAGGAATTGGGTCGTTGAAGCCTTGACCAAGCGATTAACGAGTTGGAAGTCAAGGCTGTGAAGAATCGTGCCACACGTAGATCGCCTCCCCGCAAGACTTGGTGTATTGCTCGATTTGTCACCTGAACTGCACACCAACCGGAATGTATACGAGCCCCACGCCATGCGTGAATCATGTGGAGCCGGCCATGCCCGGTGATTATTGGTATGTGGATGAGGCTTACAGTGCGAATCAACAGGTCGACCCCCGATGAGGGCAACCTACCAACCGCAGACCGCCAATCATGAGGTACGGGTCTCGCCTACCTCGCCAGTCCATGGAGACCGTAACCATCTCACGACCAACAGCGATTCCACCGGATGTTGTTACAATTGTGGAGCACTGTCACTATTCCAATGATTGCCCGTAACCAAAGAGACAAATGGGGTATGTACCTTTCTCAAGTGTGCAAAGAATTGGGACACAAGGCTGAGATCCGAGGTGTTCGGGGGTGCCACGAGTAGTGCCGACACGTCCAGAGTGAGGTTCACGAGCCTACAATGGAGCACCTTCCAACCCCAAACGCTATCACCGTGACTTCAAGCTTTGAAGGTGGGCATTGATCTTCCGGATGGAGACAATGTGTACTGGGATTGTGGAAGAAGGATATGAGGGAGAAATGAGTGAGGAAGAAGGGTTGCTGGTGGCCAAGGTCACCACTAGATCCGAGCGACGGAGAAGGACCGAAA
>VJWM01000330.1:0-58410 GCA_010909165.1 Anthoceros angustus | reverse complement strand
GACGACCCGGCCCCGATGCCGGTTGAACCGGCTCGGCTGAACCCACCGTTCCGGCAGACGATCCGTTCAGGCGCTCCGGCGACCCAGCTCCGATGCCTGCGGAACCCGCGGTCCCCTCGGACGATCCGTTCGGGGCACCGGCTCCTTCGCTGACGGAAGCGACGACTCCGGAAGTCAGGCGCTGCCCCGGCGGCTCCTGCCGACTCATCAGGCGGCGGCATCTTCGGCAGCAGCCCGCGTATTCAGCAGCGGAGTTCCGTCGGTCAACCTGCGGAACCGGGCGACGTTCCGCTGCCCCTCCCGGCGCCCCGAGCGACGCCGCCTGGCGCCCGGCGGACGATCCGTTCGGCGAATCTGCGGCTCCGGGCCCTGCAGCGCCTGCCGTTCCCAGCGACGATCCGTTCAGGCGCTCCGGCTTCCCAGCTCCGACGCCTGCGCCGACGAACGACGATCCGTTCGGCGCTCCGGCGCCGACGACTCCAGCGCCCAGCGCCAGCGACGATCCTTTCGGGACCCCTGCCGCTCCTGCGCGACGGCGCCCGCTCCGGCGAACGACGATCCGTTCGCCGATCCCGCCGCGCCGACGACGCCTGCTCCGGCGGGGACGACCGTTCGCGGATCCGGCTCCGGCGACGCCGGCGGCTCCTGCGGCAGGCGACGATCCGTTCGCCGATCCGGCTCCGGCGCCGACGAGCCCGGAGCCCGCTCCTGCCGGCGATGATCCGTTCGCTGATCCGGCGCCCGCCGCTCCTTGATCGGTCGACGAGCCGAGATCGGCTGACGAGGCGATCCTTGCGATACGACCGACCGCCGCGATTCGTCGCGGCGGGAAACCCTACATATATAGCGAGACTAAAATTGACGAAACAAAGGAGGACTTGTTGAGATTGAACGACATCTAAAAGTCCTATGTACAACAACTCATTGAAGTTTCCATGGTTGGGCACAAAGGTTTGATTTTACACTAACACAATACATATATAGGCGAGATTAAAATTACCAAACAAAGCACGACTTATCGGAGATTGCAATTTTAGGAAGGCGGGGGGATGTTGTAACATAGTATTCTAACACTTTTGGACCATCTTGTAACAGAAAATGATGCCCTTGCATAACGCACCACCTCCGGAGTCCGAGCATATCGGGGTCTTCCAGTCGAGATCGCCGAAATAAAGAGTGATTTGGTGTACGCCTTCTTACATATAGAGGAAACCGTAGAAGAGTCTGAGGATGAGGCACATAGGGAAGGAGTAGCCTTTTGGAAGGGTAGGGCCTATGATCGATTTTCCTAAGAGGGTCCGAACGTATAGGTAGTACCCAGGGAACATATGTAGATCCCGGCGCGGTAGAAGACCTAGAGTTAGAACCCAGCAAGAAGTTTGTTAGGGGAACGGATGCTACGGGCGTTGACGTCGAGAACGGTCGAGGCCGTTAGGCCGAGACCGTTCTAGGCCAGGCGCCTGATCGCCGTCTGCCTCTTGCATGAAGGGAGCGCCGAGGATGGGGGCCGAGACGCGCGCCACTCGATCAAGAATAGCATGAGAGGTCCGCGCATTTTAAGAGTTGTTGCCCTATCCACCCAAATTATAGCTTTTCTCTCTCTCTTCAAGCAGATTTTCACTTTCGTACTTTATAGTGTTCGAGCTTTTCTCCATTATTTTACCTTAGTATTTTCATAGTTTTAGGGTTCGCGCTTTTCTAAGTATCTTCTACCCAGTTGAAAGGGTATACACGGTCGATCCCATCTGCGAAGATGTCGCAAAGATACTGTGCATGCCGATACTTTAAGCTCGCGGTTCTTAAGTTACAGGCGTTCAAAACCGTTGATGCTTACCAACTTCTTGGTATAAGCGTTTAGATTTCGTACACAAGAAATGGAAATTGTTAAGCGAACGCCTAGTGTGTTCTCGATGATGGTACTCGATCGCCTCGTGTGTTGACATCGCCTTAGTGGAAGCCAAGCGACCGCTGCCTACACACGGCGACGGATTAGTTTCCGAGGATCATGACAATATTGTTGAACTGGTTGATTACCTTGCTTTTCGTTGCGAAGTCAACGCCGAGGCGAACTTTAACGTGCTGCACAAAGGATTAGCGTCGATCATTTCACGATGAGAACGGACATCAAACTCCATGGTTTATTTCTTCGCAAAGACATCAAAACTTATCGACGTTTCTTGATTAGTGGCTTTTGATCAAGGCGAAAGGCGCTTTACAATGATAACATGCACAAACACATGGCACGGAACACCACACATGCTGTACACGCAAAGATAACAAGACCAACGTATCACGCTTCTACAACATCGCATCGAAAAGTAGAGCCTACACTAAAACCTTCTTGAAACAAATTGCATATTGCAAGAAATCGTCCGAAACTAACTCGAAGAGCGAGGAACACCTTGGTGGAACCAAGCGACTTGTTGCCTAAATCGAAAACGGATCGGAGGAGGATTGACGATAATATTCAACTTGCTTGATTACCTTGCTTTTCTGAAGTGGCCATGAGCCGCGTAATTCTTAACGCACCAAGAGTGCTGCACAAAGAGAATATCGTCGGTCATTTCACAAGAGAATCGATATCAAACTCATTCATGGGCTATTTCTTCACGTGCAAGAGATCCAAAGACCACCGGCGCTCAACACTTCCCACATGAAGCACGGGGCCGCGCGAAGCCACAAACCACATGGATTGTCGGGTGGCGGTGATTTCTCCTCGGTGGCCGATGCGTCGCCTCCGCCACCACCATGGCGGACGTGGTAGTGCACGCCGCCGATCGGGAGCCCGTGTTGAGCTTGGGCCGCTCCCGCCCCACGCACGGCCAAACCTTCACGCCCTTTGTTCACCTCCCGTGCAGGGCGCATTCCACGCGGCTGGAACTTCAAGGAGAGCTGCAGAGCGCCCACCGTTCACGATCCATTACGACTTTCCCTCCCCGCCTTGTTCATCCTGCTTCGATCTCGCTTCATCCTGTGCCATGGCGATCGACCCGACTGACTCGAGCGTCATGCACCGTGACGGGCAGCCGCGAAACGCTATCGGCTGTGTTGCACCACGCCTGTGGGCTGTGGCGCCGCCTGTGCTATGCCCGGCGGGATGATGCGCCGCGGGCCGGGCTCGAATCGTGTTGGTTAACTCGCCCAAGGCTTCCGCACAATCGATAAATTTGAACGATACACAGCAAGATTAGCATCGCCCCCAAGAAGGACCAGGATGACTTCACAAATGCACCAGTGGTGGCATCACAACCGCAGATGATCAAAATCAAGAAACCGTAACCGAGAGTTCCAGGGGCGGCGATCACCTGGAGGATCTTTGATCGAAGAGAGCGCCGAGGATGCAAAACCTCCCGAGAACGCCAGGATGACGATGCGGTGTAAGATCTTGGCGCGAGTGGGTCAGAACTGGCGAGCGAGCGACCCTACACCTGCATGCGGACCCTTTTGCAATCAATAGCACCACCATGAGCTTGGCGTGATGGGCGGTGGCCTGGTTTAGGGTGGCGATTGTTTATGTCTTGAAGTTTTAGGGTTCTAGATGGTTCGGTGGTGTCAATGGCGGGGCTCGATTCGTGGCGAGGTTTGTGTTACGCCACCGCTTTGGCGTTCGGACATTAGGTTTGGTGGAGGTAGGCTAGGTTTGGTGAAGGTAAGCTAGGTTTGGAACTTGGAAACTAGGTTTGGGTGAGGAGGGCGGCGTGAGCAGATCGCGAACCTAGATATTTGGACCCTCGGTATTTTAGGTTCGAGAAATTCAAATGTGGTTTGGTAGAGAGAGAATGGGCGCCAGAGTGAGAACGGCTAGGGTTCTTGGCCTATATAAGCGGCTTGTCCGGACATAGATGTCTTTCCTCATCTGTCTTTTCGTAGGCTTAGGTCTTGCGCTCTTGCTCAAGGCATAGGTCTTTATGCATCTTTGGCTTTTCGAGAGGCTAAGGTCTTTGCGCTCCAAGCAAAGTTCTTCTCTCTTTTGTAGGCCAAGATCTGCGCTATGCTCTAAAGGCATAGGTCTTTTGTTTACGTCAAGGTTCTTTTATGCCGTGTTCGAAGGCTATGGCCTTGTCCACTCTTTTGAAGGCCAAGGTTCTTTTAGCGTCGCCTGAAGGCTAAGGCCTTTCTCCAGCTTTTGTTCGAGGCCAAGGTCTATTCTATCTGTTTGAAGGCCCTTTGTTGTTTTGTTGCTCGTTTTGAATGCTGCATTAAAGGCCATGGTGCACAGTCGTTTAAGAAATGACCGGTAAGCCTTCGAAAGCAAAGCTTAACTTAGCGATCGAGCCTGCGTTTGAGCAATGCTATTGCCTAGGGTGGTTGCATGCTCGTGTTTCTTAACACGAATTTATGTGACGTCTTTGTGTCCTTTGTTTTGTTTGTAGGAAAGATGGTATCATGTTCTTTGATGGTCTTTTGTTTTGTTGGTTGCTTCCTTGTTTTGTTGGTACGTGCTTGGACTTCTTGTGTTACGACCGTTGCGGTTCCTTCACCTTGTTTTATGCAAGTTATATTGCTAGACCACTTTGGTCTGTTATCAATCATACGTTTATTACGTTCTTGTCTCACGATGTTGTTGCGATCTATGCGAGTAATCACCGGAAGTATTGGACGTAACTATCGCATGTTTGGTGCAATATCGATTATCTTGATACCTTGTTGTCATTTTCATCTTATGGTGGTTTCTTATACATCTTGTTGTGTCCAGTTATCCGGCGATTTTTATGTTAGCCGTTTTTATTTCTTCTTATATGATAGCTATTTTATGTCCATTTTCATCTTTCGGGCTCACGGTTAAGGCTGGCCCCTTAAGTATGGTTGGTCATCGGTTGATTAGTGATAATTGTTTTCGATTTTCCTTGATCTAATGCTTATCTATGTTTTGCGGACATCGACGAGTCAACGTTTAGTAGTCTTCCTCAAGACAAGGGTAGTTGCATCGGTGGGACATGCATGTTAGTGCAAGTGTGAGTTATCTGCGATACAGTTGTCCATTGTCGTTTTCTATTGTGGATTACTTTTCATCTTGTTGTTTCGGGCTATGTGTATGTTAGCCCGTTGTTTGTTTCTACTATGACTATCTAACCTCATTTTTACATCTTTCAAGCTTTGGTTGTGGCCCCTTTTAGAAGGTACGGTTTAGTGCTTTAGTTAGCTTTAGTCACCCTTTTATGGGTGTCCTAGTAATCGACCTAATTATTGGTTTGGTGCTAATTTACGTTTCGTTTTAGGTTTTATTGTGGTTGAGCGAGTTCAATCTATTACGTATTTACTTTGCATTACTTGAATTTGTATTTCATGCCATTACGGATATACAAGAAAACTCGCAAAGCGTTTCTTTGTTGGTCTTTTGTATATATCTTTGGATCCATGAATATTACTATGAGAAAATGTTTTGCTAGATTAGCGATTTTGGTGGATTTCTAGAATTAGCTTCTACTAGAGTACTGGTATTCACTTGGTGGTCATTTTTTTTACCCTATTGCACTTGCAACATTGATGGTGGATTATTTTCACCCCATCGGCATGTTTTAACATTGAAGGTGGATTATTTTCACCCCATCATGTTTTTTCACTCATTGTAATAAATTTTACTATATTGAGTAAAACAATGACCAAAAGGTCATTTCTCTCTCTAGAAATCCACCTCCACCCCCCCGAAAAAAAACCAACCGGGCGCGTCGAGGCCCCAGACGAGGCCGCGACTTTACGATTTCTAAGTACCTAGGCCAGATAGAAAAAGAAGAGTTTCGTGGAGTCCTTAGAGAATATGTCGATGTGTTTGCCTTCAAGATTACTGACATGACAGGGATCTTGGGAATTGGGAATACATCGAATAGACTGAAGGGCGACACTCGGTGGATCAAGCAATATGCTGAATCCCAAGTATTCCATGATTGTTAAGGATCAGCTCGACCAATATTTGGAGGCTGGGTGATTTACCGGTGCTTACTAGTGAGTGGGTGCAGCCATCGTGTACCAAAGCGGCGAGGGAAAGGTTGAGTGTGTCGAGATTTGAAACTCAGCGAGGCAGCGAAGAAGGATCATCACCCTTTACCTTTCATGGATAGTGTCTTTGGACGATGGCTGGACATGAGATGCAGCTTGGATGGATATTACAATCAATCAAATTTACGGCTGCGGAGGAGGATCGGGACAAGACAAGCGTTTACAATGGATTGGGGACTTACGCCTGTTCGAGCTCCCTTTCGGATTGTGCAATGCCGGCCACTTTCCAATGTGGTGAGCCGCGATATTCGAGATTTTCCGAGGAAGTTCATGGAGGTATTCTTGGATGATTTGCGTGTTCGGAGAGAAACGCATTTAGACCATTTGAGGCAATGTTTTCGAGAAGTGCAGACATGAAACTTCATCGAAGTATTATTTTGGCATGACGGAGGGCATTTTGTTAGCATATAGCACATCAGTCTACTACAAGGATTACGGGTAGATAAGGAGAAAGTAGCGGTGATAGAGATGGATGGGCACCTCAAGCGGTAAGGCAGGTGCGAGCTTTTGTAAGGGCTAGTGGGTATTCGGAGGTTCACATCAAGGATTTCGCCAAGAAGGCAGCCTTGTTGACGTTAACCAACCAAAAAGGATACACCTTGAATGGACAAAGCGCAAGGCGGGAGGCTTTTCAGCGATTGAAGGACGACTTAGTGAGCGCAACTTTACAACGCGGATTGGGAGAAGCCGTTTCACGTACGTGGATGTGTCGCCTATGCTATTGGGACCGTCTTAAATCGGAAAGATGAGAAAAGCGGGATCATCCAATTTTTCTATGCGGGGAAGGCAGCTCACGGATGCTTGAAAATCCGTGAGCTGCCCTTCCTAAAATTGCAATCTCCGAATAAGTCGTGCTTTGTTTGACGTAATTTTAATCTCGACCTATATATGTAGGGTATTGTGTTAGTGTAAAATCAAACCTTTGTGCCCAACCCGCTGAAACTACTGAGTTATTGTACATAGGACTTTTCAGATCGTTCAATCTCAACAAGTCCTCCTTTGTTTCGTCAATTTTAGTCTGTGCTATATATGTAGGGTTTGTATCGGTCCAATATCATTGAACTGTTGAGTTCCAAGTTGCAGCAAAAATCTACAATTTGTTGTGCACTTGCTTGGGAACTTGGTGAGCGAGATTATGGCGCATCGTGATGCTATCATTTGCTTTGGACCCAAGTCGCAGCGATGGGGGCCTCGATATGGGCAACATTGTGGGAGAACCTCCTTGGCGTTGTGGAAGTGTTGTCCTCTCTGCCGTTGTAGCGTTCGCTTGAGCATTCGTGCACGGTGGTACCGTACATGAGGTCGCCTCTTTTTCTTGGAGGAGCATTCGCAAAATTTGATGATCGGGGATGTGAGCGGTCACCTTACGGTGTCGTTGTGGGCCGTTGAGAAGCCTAGGAGCTCAAGGGCCGTCGGAGTTGATTTGTCCTTCCTTCCACGGAGGTATTGCGATTTGTTTTGGCCTGCGATCCGGAGCTTGAGGCGGAGTGCCTTGTGGGGTCCCGACACGCTCGCAGCAGCCACAGTGTGGCTACATTGTTGTCAGAGACAGTCCAGCGGATGGGAGGATCCCATGGTACCACTGACTCTTGCATTTTCAATCCAGTGACCAAGGCGTCACAGGCTGCCCTGGTCTGAGCGGCCGGGTTGGCAGCCCGACTGCTGCGGGTGTGCAAGTAGTAGCCGCGGACGGGCGGGTTCAAGTGTTTACTTCACCACGTTAGTGGCGGTGAAGTTCGAGCCTCCATGTCGATCGGCCGAGCAGATGGACGCCGACTTCAACTCGTCGCGTGTGGACTTTGAGCTGCGGGCGGCGGCGAGGCCGTGGACCAAATCCTATGCAATCGACAACACCATTTACGGTGGATCGTTGTGAAGGCTCTCGGCTTATTACACCTAGATATCGGCGCTGAAGGCGCGCAGTTCGTCATGCAATGCTCATCAATGATGACAATCGAGGAGTCCGGTGTCATTCAAGTGGTTTAATAATCGCTGGCGTAAGGGCGTGCGGT
The DNA here is from genome assembly GCA_010909165.1 of Anthoceros angustus. Taxonomy (NCBI): domain Eukaryota; kingdom Viridiplantae; phylum Streptophyta; class Anthocerotopsida; order Anthocerotales; family Anthocerotaceae; genus Anthoceros; species Anthoceros angustus. The sequence continues at coordinate 50,401 of VJWM01000330.1, read as the reverse complement.
TGTGTGAGCACCGTGGAACTCTCTACCTCGTTCACACCATTAACGGGCTTGAGATCTGGGCGGGGCGGGGCCTGGATCGGTCACGGGCGTTTGTGTCGAAGGCACGGCCGAGCGATACCATCCGGTGGTCAAACCGGCTGGGCATTGAGGTGAAAGTGGTGGGTGACATGATGTGCATACGAATTAAGGTGAGGCACCTCACGGTGGGGCAAGCCAGCAAGCCAAACCTAGTGATGAGTCGGGATTTGTTGGGGTACCACGAGAAGAAGAGTGGCTTTGCTTTCACGTTGTGGAAGGCTTTTGGATCTCGAGAAAGTGACATCTTGGGCAAGAAGCGATCGCCAACCAGCCTTTGTCTTTGAATTTCGACCTCCGACTTTGAATAAGAGTACTAGTGGATGTATGTACATACATATATGCACGATGTTCAAGTGTTGTGAACTTCTCTCCAACATCCATTAGGTTGTGTCCAATTCCTCTATGAAATTCTTGGTTTTAATATCAAATTGTGCCAAAGTCCACAACAAAAGCTCTTAATAATATGTCCAACCCTACGGACTACAGCACTATAGGTTGTAATACATTATACATATATAAAATACCAGCGTGATCAATGTTGTGTCACCGAATTTTGTAGGGATGGCGTTATAGAATGTTAATTATAACCCGTGAGCACTAGGCGAACCATGATCGCTCACAACACTCGACTCTATCCGATCAGACATACGATGAAATCTTGCAAGGCACACGATCTCACAGTCTTGTGTATTACATTACATCCATATATATATATATATATGTAAACTACCAACGTGGTGGTGGTTTAATTTTGTAGAGATGGCGTTATAGAATGTTAACCCCGAGCTTTGAATGAACCATGACCGCTAACAACACTCGGGACTATCCAATCGAACATACGATGATTGCAAGGCATACGATCATTTGGGCCAAGAACATAATCGCTTTGATGCCAAGCAAACTTCAATTCTTGCTAGGTCAGCACGATGGCGAGCATATGTTTGATTACCTTCGATTTGCCGGCCGATCACGATCAACCGGAGCTGGATGCGGCACCCCATCCACCTGGTGGAGCTCCACCTGGTGAAGGACCAAAAGAAAAAGTGAACAATTTGTCGTGGCGAGATCGCGATCGGTCCCAAGCCATCCTTGTATCGAGCTCGAGTTGAGAGGCTGCTGAATCTTTAATGCTGCCCTTCAAACCGTGTGCATTTGTCGTTGTCTTTGGAATGCGGCGGGCCTATTAACTTTTTGTTGCCCGGTGGTGTGGGACATGTGTGCAAGATCCGCGAGTTGAAAGAAGCGCGGTTTTATTAGCATGGCCACAAAAGGATGTCGTAGCGTGGAATGCCCTTGGATCGGTCTTGCAAAATGGTGGTGAGAAACATCACGCTACGTTTTTGACAAGGTGAGGCACAAGGATGTGGTGAAAGGGAATGCCTAAGGATCTAGCTCTTGTGCGAGTAGGTTGCATATGCTTACACGCTAAGGGAAGATGCTTAGGATGCTAAGGATGGATGATTAGGATGCTAAGGACACATGCTTAGGATGCTAAGGGCGGAATGGCGAGGATGGTAAGGCGGTGGCTCCCTCCCACAAAGCCAACATTATCCGAACCAAATTGTAAAGTTTCAAACATGAAAGACAAATCAAAAAGTAGTTTGAGTTATTTGAGTAGTCGAATACATTATATAATATTAAAAATAAATTAGAGTGATTGAAGAAATTCTTTGTCACTTTAAATAATTTTCAATAATAAATCATGATTAATGATCCTTGATTATTTAATTATAGTTTGAATTTTGAAAAACATGTCCTAGTGCCCATAGGGTGACATGAGTATGCAAGAGTGTGTCATAAGGTGCTGAACGCCGCAAATAGTGTGTTACAGTGTGGTAGGGAGTGGCAGCCCATAAATAAATGAACCTGAATTAATTAGTATGGTGGTGGTTCAAGGATCCGGACCTAAAAATCTTATCACGACTTGAAAAAACAACGAGCGGTCACACATTGTAACATATTGGTGTGGGCGTTACATGAGTGTGATGAGGATCCGGTGCAGGCGTGAGGCGGGAGCACTCGGAGGTGGTGCGTTACGCAAGGGCATCATTTTGTTACAAGATGGTCCAAAAGTGTTAGAATACTATGTTACAACATCCCCCGCCTTCCTAAAATTGCAATCTCCCGATAAGTCGTGCTTTGTTTCGTAATTTTAATCTCAGCCTATATATATGTATTGTGTTAGTGTAAAATCAAACCTTTGAACCACTGGAAACTAAATGAGTTATTGTACATAGGACTTTTTGTCGTTCAATCTCAACAAGTCCTCCTTTGTTTCGTCAATTTTAGTCTCCTATATATGTAGGGTTTCAGATGGTCCAATATCATTGAACCGTTGAGTTCCAAGTTGCAGCAAAATCTACAATTTGTTGTGCCTTGGGAACTTAGTGCGAGCGAGATTATGGCGCATCGGTGATGCTACGGCTCATTGCTTTGGACCCAAGTCGCAGCCGATGGGGGCCTCGATATGGTAACATTGTGGGAGAACCTCCTTGGCAGGCGTTGTGGGCGAAGTGTTGTCCTCTGCCGTTGGCAGCGCGTTTCGCTTGAGCATTTGCGAGCGGTAGTACACATGAGGTCGCCTCTTTTCTTGGAGGAGCGATACGCAAAATTTGATGATCGGGATGTGGGCCGAGGTCACCGCTACGGTGTGCGTTGTGGGCCGTTGAAGAGAAGCCTAGGAGCTCAAGGGCCGTCGGAGATTGATTTGTCCTTCCTTCCACGGAGGTATTGCGATTTGTTTTGGTATTGCGTCGAGCTTGAGGCGGAGTGCCTTGTGGGGTCTGTGGCGGGACTTTTTAGCGATGGCAGTGGCGCACAATCCGTGTCGTTGTAGGAAGAAGTCCGTTCCCAAAGGGAATGATAGGCCCGTTACGCGTTTGGTGATTCTTACCGTCCTTAGCGCTCGTTCGGTCTCACACATACTCCTAACTACTCTGGCGTTCACCGTCTGAGCCGGTATGGCCAAGCGTTTAGACCCGTTCGCGTCCGTATCGTTCACATACATCCTTCACGCATCGGTCCTTCCTCTCTCCTCTCACGCTACACTCTTGATCTTAGAAAAGGCGCGGATTCTGTGATCCGGACCTCCTCGTCGTTCCGGGCCTCTCTCCGGCTCTACACCCTCCGGAGTTCCTCCGGCTCACGCGTTCGATCAGTTCGGTGTCGGACGCGGCTCGGGCGACGGATCACGGTCACCCTTCACTGCACACACACCACAGCGCGTTAAGTCGTCACGGGACCTTGATCAATCTCCCGGGCTGCACCTTTCGGTGACTCGGGACTCACGTTAGCAAGAAGACTCACAAAGGTGCAGAGCAGCATCAACACCAAGAAAGATGCTTTACTAGGCGGCCTCGGCCCTCTTATCTGCGCCCAAGGTGGCGTCTTTATTACACCCCTATTACGGTGATAGCCATCGGTATACCCTAATCGGCCTACCTACCTATCCCCTATCTCCTTCCATTGTGTGGGAAGGTCCAGGCCTCGGAATGGGTGGTCAATCCCCGTCAGCGGTTGTGGTGCACCCAATCGGATGATCCGTGAGGCGGGCCCTCCTCTCCCGGAATCACAGCCGGGTTGGGCTCTGGCGTCGACAAGCCCGTTACCAGCGTCATCCTCCCTGGCCTCACAGGTCCTTGGCCGGTGGGGCCACCGCTATCGGCTCCCCTAAGCGTAAGTCGAAGGGGCTCCTCCTTCTTGCCGCGGTCCTCAGGTCTGTCTCGACTCACAGAACTTGAGTCCTTATTCACAGGTCCGTGGTGGGTCCGTCTCAGGGTCCGGACCTCGGTCGGAGTCCGGACTTGAGTCCGGACTTATTAGGTCCGGACTTGGTCGGACTTGAGTCGGACTGGGACTTATGGTCGGACTTGATCGGCCTCCTCTGAGGTCCGGACAAAGTCGGACTCCGCCACCCGGTTTCCTCGGGACTCCTCGTGGCTCTCCTCGAAGTCCTGTTCCGATCGCGGGTGACTCGCCCGTTGGCCCCTCCTTCCATGGTGAGGTGCGGGTGCTTACCTCGATCGCATCCGCGCTCCTCTCGTCCCCCTCCGGTTGCTCCTCTCCGCTCCGTCATCATCTCAAGCAGGGGCCACTAGGGTCCCTGTCTTGTCCCCGGCCTTCATCTCCTTGAGCCTTCCGGTCGGTCCGTCGGTGAGTCGAGGCTTCTCGCGCCGGGGCTCGGCGTGGTAATAGGCAAAGTCAGATCGACTTGTTGAATTGCCTCTTCCACGTGTGCGGAGCACCGATACTCCCTCCATAAGTGTTGGGCGTCTTTCGGCTTGTTGGGCCACCTCTCCTGCCCCGGTTGTGTGGGCTGTATCAGAGGCTACAAGGCGCCTCGGTCACCTCCTGCGGTGCATGTTGCTCACTTTGCTCCGGCTCCGTCGTTTCCTTTGCCACTTACCGCCATAGCGCGTTCCCTTGCCTTTCTCGGTGGACGGCAGCTTCTTCTTCCGGTGCTCGCTCCCGTTCATTACGGCCTTTAGCTCCGGCTCCCTCTCGGTCGGATACCTCTCCAGGCTCGGACTTCCTTCTCATACATGGCACAGCAGCGTCCAACTCCTTGGATAGTCGATTTTCCTCCGTCTTGAGGCCAGAGCTTCTGTTTCGTGCTCGAGTCGTGGATTCTCTCGTTGAGAATCACTTGCTCAAGCGCATCTTGGGTTGTAGCTCAGTGTCCTTCTTGTCCTCCATCTGCTGCGCCTCTCTACCTCCTGCGGTGCTCGGAGATCCTCTATCTCCTCTTGGCCTTGCACCTCCATAGCCTTTGTGCGGCCTTGAGTTAGCCTCGGTCTGTGTCTCTCCACGGTTCCGATCACGTGCGTAGTGATCCGGTCGCTCTTCAGCGGCTTGGGCTCGCCGCGCCTTTACAGGCCTCGCCCATTTGGCCTCTGGCCGGGCCTCAGTCCAGGCTCTCTCTCTTGTGCCGGGCCTCTTAGCCTCTGCTGCGCTTCCTCTTCGCTGCAAGGTCCTCCGCGCTTGGGCCTCGAGCTTGCTTGATGTTCGCCTGGTGAAGAACCTTAGTCTGCTTGAACGGGCCTCGCTCTCCGCCACCGGCGTTTCCCTTCCTCGATCGAGGGACTCCGCCTTTCCTTTGCCCTCGGCCGCCTTGCTCTTGGGTTCCACCATCCTCCTCGGGTGGCCTCCACTTCACAGGTCTTCTCTGTACCACGAGACCCCAAAGCATTCCGTCCATGGCGGTAGCAGGACTTCGCCGTGTTTCTTCCACGGCCGCGTGAGGCCCCCACAAAGTAGTGGGAGCCGGCATTTCTCGGTCCAAGGACCTCCATACATGATCGAGTAAGTCGGTGGGTTCTCGGACCTAATCGGGACCCTCGGGTCACAGTGGTGGTCAGTCTCACCCTCTTGGCCCTCTTGGCCTCTAACTCCTTTGTGCCCTCTTTCTCACAGGGCTCGGAGGAGGTGAGGGGTCAGGGAGCAAGCTCTTTTGCCCCTTCACAGCCGGGGCAGGGGCCGGCTCGGTGGGGGCTGCGCGTGACCTCCTGCTCCTTGGGCGTCCCCTACGCCTCCTTCGCCTCTTGACCTCTTGCCACTCAGGTAGGCGGGGGTAAGTACGCACCTGGGTCTTTGCGTTGGTAAGCGGCACCGTCTTCCGCCTCTTGACTCCGGGGTTCGTCGGGGCTCGGCGTGGTTGTTGTTGCATTGCAGCCGGTCGGGCCTTAGCGCCCTCGGCATCGGCTCCCTCCTGTCTTGGGCTCGGAGGGCACCAAAGGAGGAAGGGGAATCGCCTCCCAAACTTCCACAGGTGGTGAGGGGTTCGCTCACGTATGGAGTCAGGAATCCTCGGTCGTCCTCCTCCGAGTCGCTTGGTCTTGAAGGGCGACCCCCACCTCAGGCGCCCTTGCACGTCTACTTACAGGCCTCCGGCCCCTTCCGGGCGCCCGCTCAAGCTCTCCCTCCTTGAGAGCTCGAAATGTCCCCATACATGAATCGGGTATGGGGTCGCCCTGGAGGCTTCTCGCTCCTTAGCTTGCGTGCCTCGTGAACCGGGCGAAGATAATCCTTCCCGGTCGCTCTCTTCCCATTGGGCGCATGCGAGAATACCAGCAGTTATCACCAAGGTGATCCACCTTGGTGGCGAGTTCAATGGACAATGATCCGGGCTACGCCGCCTCGTATCCGGATCGGATATCAACCATCCGTTGGTTGTCGCTGCGTTCGAGCCTCGACGCCGCGCGTGGCCCTATCTTCCCCTTAAGGGCTCGGCACGCCCCTTCTTCCTCCTTGGCGGTTGTAGGCCATCCTCGGGACCTCAAGGTCCATCGCCTCGGGTCCTCCGGAGGTTCTTGGATCGGACCTCCTTGTTGATCGCCGCATCTTCGGGCAAACTCCGGACTAGAGTAGCGTTGTCAAAGGTCGAGACCATTTGGAACACGTCCGGATGCCTCTGCACCAATTCCCACCTTCCTCCGGCCGAAGTCCGGATAGCGGGTCACAATGTTGCGCTCCACGGTCCATGGCTCCCACTCTCGGCTTTTGGGTGCCATTGCTTTCTCCTCCTCTTGTTCTTGTAGCTGGCGAGTCCGTGCACGATGTTCCTCCTTCGCGTTCGTTGCTCCAACCTTGACGCCGCGCTCTAAGGCGGCGCCCAAAAAGCGCCGAGCGGATTGCGGGCGCAAGGGGCTGTGAGGGGATGCGGGCTGCCGAAATGACCTCCCTCCTTGGCGCGCTTGTGGAAGTAACTGGCGGAAGGCGCCTCTTCGTTGTCATGCGCGAGTGCGCGTACTCGACCCTCGCGCTTACTGCGGCCTTACGCGCGCGCGGCCGCGGGCGTGAATACTTACGGCCTGCAGCAGGTTACGGTCTGGCCTCACATGCGACCTCCACTCGGGGCCGTCCACGTGGCGCCGCCTCGTCATCCTCACGCCTCCGCTCCTGGGTTACTTTCCTGGCGTACTTATCCTATTTTGACTGGGTGGGTTCGGACTTATCCGTTACTCGGCGTAGTCGGAGCTTGCCATAGTAGTGCAGGGTCCGTTGTTCACTCCAGTCGGAGTATACTCGGAGCCTCGTCCGGCGCTACCCCAATTTATTCCTCCTTTTCGCCTTATTTATCCTTCAATCCTAAAAAAAAACCTACTTATTTCTTAACTCCCGAGTGCATAGCCCACATACTCCCTTCTCATCTTGGCGTCTCGCCAACACTAAGCATGATACTTCTTCACCGCCACCCGTTTAGTGGGCGACTCTCCATCTAGGCGCGCCGTGTGGGCCGGACCCGTTGTCATATACTTGCACCACTTGTACGGACCCATCCATCTCGGTGAAGTTTGCACGGAAAATGCATGTCGACTATCATAAAGGAGGGCGGTCCCCTTCCTTTACATACTCGATTCATGATCGATCGTGCCAAATCTTTATTTGGTTTTGCACCTGTTGCATCTTGGTGAGCTTCTTCCATCCTCTGTCTTTGCAACAAACCCCAAGAGTCGCTCGGTGGCTTTCCTCTTATCGGTCTCCTTCCATCATTACTCGAAAAGTGGGCACTTCAAACTCTCATTACGGGAGAGTGTGGTAGGTCAAGTAAGGGGTCCGTTGTGGTCACCTTCTCTGCTGTCGGGCATACGGATGGCGGATGACAGTATCGATCATGGGCGTAGTTCCGTGAGTTTATTGATCCTGCGGATGAGCCCATTTGTCTTCTCTGTCGACCCATTGGCCTTAGGATTGTAGGGTGCCGTCTTGCGATGATTGATGCGAAATACTCCGTCATGGCGGCCACCACATCATTAAGGAAATGGGTTCCCCTATCACTTACCAAGCTGCGGACATCCGTCGGGTTATGATGTTCTCGTCACGAATTTGGACGGTATTTGCGGTCCGTTCTTGTCGCCGCCTCTACCCACAGTGCGATGGTCCGTTGCCACGGGATGTATCTCCTTGTGTGTGTCTTGTCGTGGGTATGTAGGTCCAACAAAGTCAATACCCCACTTTTGAAGGTGCGGTGCCAATGCCTACTAAGCGGCCCTTGTGTCGTCGGGGTTGGCTTTCCGATCCGTGACAAGCATCACACTTCTTCCTAAGCGGTGGGTGTCCCCATACATTGTTGGCCACGTATCCGCTTCAAAATCTTTTGGTGGTGACTGTCTTTGGTGTCACCCCAATCCTTCGTGCATTCCCTTGGCAGCTCCTGTCTCTGCCGGTTGCAAGTACCTTCGTTCTACTCCGTCTAATTTGAACACACACCGTTGTACATTACGAAGGGTCGAGCATAGTGCACGAATGCCTCCCTCATCCCACGAGTCATTTTGAAGCTCCATTCCCAGTGCTCTATTTCTTCGTGGGTCGGACGGCGGCAGACCCTCCCTTCTCGCTAAGGCTGCAGTTCTCGTAGGGTTGGGGTCGGTGGGCTCCTCGGTTGTACTTTCTGCGGCAACCAATGTCTCATCCAGCGCATCTTCCGATCTCTCAACACCTCTGTTTTCAATCGTGTGAAATCGCATTTTGGTCTTGCCTCCCTTGTCTTGTTTCCACTTGACGTGAACTCCTGCGGCAACAATATCCACCTTGCTATCCGTCCGGACGGTCCGTCTTATTCACCGGATGCTTGACAAAGTGGTCTACATAGAACACAAACTCACTTTGGGTAGTAGGTAGTGTCGAATTTCTTGGCGCATATACCATACCCGGTGCTTGGCCTTCTGTAGTTGTGTATTTTCGTTCCGTGGGTGGTCGTCCGGTAGTATACGGGATAATCCGCCGTCATCGGCTCGGCACTACTCCGATAGCAAGCGGACACATCTACATACACATGAAATTTCCTCGATCCGGTCCTCTTAGGCAATGCGCTTACCAAGGTGTTACGTAAATCCGAAGGCCTCCTCTCGCTCACGTGACGGTCCAAACCTCCTCCTTCAGATTACATCAACTTAGCCCGCCCTCTTAAGTCCTTAATAAACCGTGGTAGTATCCCACCATTCGAAACCTCTCGGCTCCTTTAGGTTCGTGTGGTGGAGGGATGACCCGGACCTTGTCTGGTCCACCTCGATTCAGCGCCGACACGATGTCCAAGATTCCCTCCGTCATTCCAAAGTAGCATTTCTCGGTGTAGGCTCAATTGAGTCTCGGCTCAAGCACCTTCTTAGATGCCCAAGGTGTTTGTCCTGCTCCCCATGCACATCCAGAATATCTCCATGAAGTCCCTCGAAGTCACGGAAGGCGTTGGTCACCATACGCATGAGCGACCACAGGCGCTCGGTCATCCCAAAGGCACTTCTCTTGTAGGCAAAAGCGTACCTCACGTAGTGAAGGTCGTCTTGTCCCGGTCAAACTCCCTTAGGTGCAATTGGTTATGTAGTAGCCATCCGGAAGGAGTAAGTAGTCCGTCCACCACCTTGTCCAAAATGTCGTCTGAATGGCATCGGAAGTGGTCCTTCTCGTTCGCGTTGAGCTTCCTCAATCTTGGCATACCGAATTTGTCACATTTCTTGGGAACCACCACAATCGTAGCGACCCACTCATTGTGTGATGGGGAAAATGATGTCTGCCTCCGGTACTTATCAAGGACCTCCTTCACCTTGATCGAATACTTGGGGTTGAGCTTGTATTGTCGGATTGATTGGCTCACGGCTTCAAATCGATCTTATGCTCTCCCACTTCTTGAATGCCCTTCATGTCGTGACCTTGAAGGCGAACACCTCATAAAACTCCCCAGTGCTTTAGTCCTTCCTTGGTCCGGAGGCATGCCTTTCTTAAACTTGAGAATTTGCTGCGGACCTCCACTTCTTCCACGTCGTCGGGTTCACCGTCTCCCGTTCCCGTCTTGCCTCATTGCGTCAAACCCCTCGTCCTCCTCTGGGGATCGTCCTCTCGCATCCCCATTCTCGAAGAGCTCGTCGGAGGTGAATCGTGTTACTCCTTCCGATGTCCGCTTTTCCTTGGTCGACTCTTGTTGTCTCCCCTTGTCTTTGGTCCGACCTCCTCTTCACTTCCTTCCTCCGGCCCGTTGTGGCGTTTACTAAAACAATCAATCACTTCGCACCAAAGGCATCCGCGGTAGTCCATCTCCTCCTCGGACCGGCGGATCTTGGCGAAAGTCGCCTCCTCGGAACTATCTTGTTCGTCGCCCGGTGGAGTCCTCCGGGGTATACCCGGTAGTGCTCACAGTTTCCCACAATAGGTGTCCTTGCTCCGGTGATGCAACCCTCCCTTCTACACCTTAGGGTCCCGATCCGGCTTGAAGTGAATCTCCTTCCTTCCAAAGTGTAGCTTCAGGCCAACCCACCATGGCGCCCCAACACCTCATACCCTAATGGTCCGGCGGTTTGATCACAACAAAATCCGGTTTGTAGGGTGCCGCTATGGTGGCCAAGACTCGGTTAACTCCCCGCGGATCTCTTCTTGACATATACGCCATTCGAGTCTTCGTTGAGGTTGAAGGATGTGAAGCCCAATTTTCGTGCCGTGGCTTGGTGATGAGGTTGACTCGGACCCGTGTCCAGCAGTACATCCTTGATGATACATCCAATCTCCACTTGTACCTGGCGGTCGTATGGGACACCACCCTCACTTCCGTGCTACCCTTCACGGCTTTGGTGCTCATGGTGGGTTTCCCTAACGGCCGGACCTCTTGCGGTATTTGGGTTATCCTCGGCGGTCGAAAGGACACAAGGTCTTGGCGATTCATCATCGGTCCGCCACATTAAAGGCGGGGCTTCTACCCCAATCGAGGATCCTGCTGCTGCGTCCTCATCCTCTCCCGGGTCACGTGTTACGGTATTCTCCGGATGCTTGCGCATTTCCTCCTGCAACATCTCGGTCACCTCCGGACTACGTCCGTGGAAGCTAACGTCGCGTCGCGGAGGCACCGTTCCTTCTCACATCTGTCTGGAGAACTTCCTTGGGTAATCCTCCGTGAGCCGTCCCGCCCTCCTTCATCGGTCGGATCCTCTGCTATTTAGTTTGATTGCCTTCCTCGTCGCTTCCTCGATCTTGTTCTTCTTGGCGCCTTTCTCGTCGCTCCTTCCTTGACTCTGAGTAGACACCTCAAGATTTCCGCCCGACTCCCTTCCTTGACACCCCACCGTACCTTCTTGTTCTTTTCCATCGCGTACCTCACAGGAATCTCTTCCCTCCATGGAGCATCTTGACTTGCAGTCAGTCTTAGGAGGTGGCGTTGGTGGTCGGGTTCTCCGTGTGCATCTGTGTGCGGGGTTGGGACATAGCGTCTTGCCTTATGCCCACGCGATCACCTGCGCTCGAAGTCCCCATTACCTGCCTCGTTGAGTGCGGACAGCGTTGGAGTAATGGCGATTCCAGTTCCAGACCACGGCCGTGAGGATACGAAGGGCTCCCATGCGGTCTTTGCATCGGTGGGGCCCGTTGTATTGACGGACCTCCGGTTGGCGGATACATGGTTTTGGGATATCGCGGCCCGGAGGGGCTTCACATGCGATAGGCCTCTTCCCATTGCTCCTCGGCCTCCTCCTCGTATTCGTAGTCCACTTGATGCCGGCCTTGAGGCGGTTGGATTCGAATGCACACGAACACGTTCGCCGTAGTCGGTGTTTTCCGCGCTCTCGGTCCTTCAGTTTATCGCGGTCCTCTACTCTCTTTATCACTTTTCCAGTCCTCCGCGGACACTACCTCCTTGAGTCGGGTCGGTGGAGCTTCTCGGACGGTCTTGGTGTCACCACCTCCTTCTTACCACCGCTTCTTTTTGGCGGGGCTTTCTTGCTCTTCTTCTTGCGGGATACTCTTCCTCGCTAGAGACCTCCGTCTCTTCTTGGACTGCTCCTCCTCAGAAGACACCTCCGATTGGTCTTCCTCCTCCTCGAAGACTCTTCCTCCTCGAGTCGAACCCCGTTTCTTCTTCTTCTTCTTGCCTCCTTGGAGTTCTTTATCCTCGATGTAGCGATTCCTCGTAGTTTTGGCCGCTCGACCGCCTTGCCCACGTCCTTCTCGGCGGCGGGCGTGCACGTATGGGTTTGGCTAGACCGGCGCGAACCACCGTGCTTGCATCGTGGTATGGGTTGGATGCCGATCCTCGGGCATAGAACCGCTCGATGTCTGAGCCCGGCTTCTCCTTCTTCCTCGCTTGATTTTCCAACTTTGATAATACATACCCCTCTGGTGATCCCTCGAAACCGTTCTAAGAAGGCATTTTCAAAGCTTCAAGCAGGCGGGTGGGGCATTCTCCGTGGTCGGTACTTTCTCCGATACCATTGAGTGTCCTCGGAGAACCCCTTGGAAAAGGCTGGATGAGTGTCGACTCCCTCTCCGTTGAAGTTGGCTTTGGACACGAAGTCCTCCACAAAGGTCTCGCATCCGCTCCTTCTTCCTCCGATATGGAGTCGCTTGTTTGGTCGAGGTAGCCATGGCTGCGCCATCGATGGGTTAGGCGTGGGGCATCCTACCTTCTTCCGTTGGTCCCTCGTACCCGTACTCGTCTTGGTCCAATTCGACCACGTTCTCCCTCCTCGATCGGCGGTGCTCTCGTTGGGTTTGGCGTCTCTCCCTCTCCACGGCTCGGAGGCAGCGGTGACCACGTCCGATCCTCCTGACGGTTCACTCTTGATCGCTCGCCACGCATTCACTTACCTTCTCTTCCTAAGGGGCGCACTGGACCGATTTCATTCCCGGGCGCCAAAATGTGGCGGGACTTTTCTTGATACAATCCGTGTCGTTGTAGGAAGAAGTCCGTTCCCAAAGGGAATGATAGGCCCGTTCGCGTTTGTGATTCTTGTCCTTAGCGCTCGTTCGGTCTCGGCACACATACTCCTAACTACTCTGGCGTTCACCGTCTGAGCCGGTATGGCCAAGCGTTTGGGACCCGTTCGCGTCGTATCGTTCACATACATCCTCACGCATCGGTCCTTTCCTCTCTCCTCTCACGCTACACTCTTGATCTTAGAAAAAGCAGTTCTGATCGGACCTCCTCGTCGTTCGCCGGGCCTCTCCGTCCGGGCTCTACACACCCTCCGGTTCCTCCGGCTCACGTTCGTCCGTTCGGTGTCGGACGCGGCTCGGACGAGCACGGTCACGATCACCCTTCTGCACACCACAGCGTTAAGTCTCACGGGACCTTGATCAATCTCCCGGGTATCGTGCACCTTTCGGTGACTCGGGACTCACGTTAGCAAGAAGACTCACAAAGGTGCAGAGCGGCATCAACACCAAGAAAGATGCTTTACTAGGCGACCTCGGCCCCTCTTATCTGCGCCCAAGGTGGCGTCTTTATTACCCCTATTACAGTGCTTTCGGTATACCCTAATCGGCCGCCTACCTATCCCCCTATCTCCTTGTGGGAAGGTCACAGGCCCTCGGAATGGGTGGTCAATCCCCGTCACAGCGGTTGTGGTGCCCAATCGGATGATCCGTGAGGCCCCTCCTCTCCCGGAATCACATCGGGTTGGGCTCTGGCGGCGGTCGACAACCGTTACCACGGCGTCATCCTCCCTGGCCTCCACAGGTCCTTGGCGGTGGGGCCACCTATCGGCTCCCCTAAGCGTAAGTCGAGGGGCTCCTCCTCTTCTTGTGCCCGGTCCTCGGGTCTGTCTCGACTCCACGAACGAGTCGGCTTATTCACAGGTCGGTGGCTAGGTCCACCTTGTCTGGGGTCGGACCTCGGTCGGTTATTCGTCCGGACTTGAGTCCGGACTTATTGAGTCGGACTTGAGTCCGGACTTATTCTGTCCGGACTTGGTCCGGCCTCCCAGTCGGACAGTCCACTCCCTCCAGGGTTTCCTCCCTCAGGACTCCTCAGTGGCTCTCCCTCGAAGTCCTCCCATGTTCCCGATCGCCCGGGACTCCCGTTGGCCCTCCTTCCATGGTGAGGTGCGGGGTGCTTACCTCGATCGCATCGCTCCTCGTCTCCTCCGGTTGCTCCTCTCCCGCTCCGTCATCTCCAAGCAGGGGCCACTAGGGTCCTGTCGTCCCGTGGCCTTCATCTCCTTGAGCCTTCCGGTCCGTCCTGCGGCGTCGAGAGGCTTCTCGCCAGCTCGGCGTGGTAATAGGCAAAGTCCAGATCGACTTGTTGAATTGCCTCTTCCACGTGTGCGGGCGACTCCCTCGCCATAAGTGTTAAAAGGGCGTCTTTGCGGCTTGTTGGGCCACCTCTCCTGCAGTTGTGTGGGGCCGGTGTATCACGCGAGGCTACAAGGCGGCCTCGGTCACCTCCTGCATTGCCCGGCTCACTTGCTCTCCGTCGTTTCCTTTCCGCCACGACTTACCGCCATAGCGCGGCGTTCCCTTCCGCCTTTCTCATGGACGGCGGCTTCTTTTACCTTCCGTGCTCGCGCTCCCGTTCATTCGGCCTTTAGCTCATGACTCCCTCTCAGGCGGTCGGATACCTCCGTCCAGGCTCGGGACTTCCTCCGGCTCCTTACAGCAGCGTCCAACTCCTTGGATAGTCGCGATTTTCCTCCGTCTTGACGGGCCGAGGCTTTTCTGCTTCGTCGTGGATTCTCGTTGAGAATCACTGCTTTCTCAAGCGCATCTTGGGTTGTAGCTCCAGTGTCCTTCATCCTCCATCTGCTGCCGCCTCCTTCTACCTCCTGTGTGCTGGAGATCCTCTATCTCCCGAGTCTTGGCCCTTACCCTCCATAGCGCTGTCACGCCAGGTAACCTCGGCACTGTGCTCTCTCCACCGGTTCGATCACGTCAGAGTGATCCGGTCGCTCTTCACGCGGCTTACTCGCCGCCTTTGCAGGCCTCGCCCTTGGCGCTCTGGCCGGGCCGCCTCCGCGGTCCGAGCTCTCTGCTTGTGCGGGCCTCTTCCGCCTCTGCGCCCTCTTCGCTGCAAGGTCCTCCGCGCTTGGGCCTCTGAGCTTGCTTTGACGGTGAAGAACCTTAACCGATCTGCTGAACGCGGGCCTCGCTCCGCCACCCGGCGTTCCCTTCCTCGATCCGGGGACTCCGCCTTTCCTTTGCCCCTGGGCCGCCTTCACTTGCTCTTGGGTTCCACCATCCTCCTCGGGTGGCCTCCACTTCACAGGTCTTCTCTGCTGTACCACGAGACCCCAAAGCATTCCATGGCCAGTAGCGGACTCGCCGTGTTTCTTCCACGGCCAGTGAGGCCCCCACAAAGTCCGTAGTGGGGCCGGCATTTCTCGATCATAGGACCTCCATACCATGATCCGGAGTAAGTCGGTGGGTTCTCGGACCTAATCGGGACCCTCGGGTCTGAGTGGTGGTCAGTCTCACCCTCTTGGCCCTCTTGGCCTCTAACTCCTTTGTGCCCTCTTTCTCACAGGGCTCGGAGGAGGTGAGGGGGTCGGGAGCAAGCTTTGCCCCTTCACAGGGCAGGGCCCGGCTCGGTGGGGCTGCGCGGTGACCTCCACTCCTTGGGCCACGTCCCTTCGCCCTCCTTACGCCTCTTGACCTCTTGCCACTCAGGTGGCGGGGGGTAGTCACTCGAGGTCTTTGCGTTGGTAAGCGGCACCGTCTTCCGCCTCTTGCTCCCCGGGAGTTCGTCGGGGCTCGGCGTCGTGGTTGTTGGTTTGTTGTGCAGCCGGTCGGAGCCGCGCCCTCCATCGGCTCCCTCTGTCTTGGTGCTCGGAGGGCACCAAAAGGAGGAAGGGGAATCGCCTCCCAAACTTCCACAGGTGGTGAGGGGTTCGCTCAGACGTATGGAGTCAGGAATCCTCGATCGTCCTCCCAGTCCGCTTGGTCTTGAAGGACCCCCACCTCAGGCGCCCTTGCACGCTCTACTTGGCGGGCCTCCCTTAGGGCGCCGCTCAAGCTCTCCCTCCTTGAGGGCTCGAAATGTCCCCATACATGAATCGGTATGGGGGCCGATGGCGAGGCTTCTCGCTCCTTAGCTTGCGTGCCTCTGGTGAACCGGCGAAGATAATCCTTCCCAGTCGCTCTCTTCCCATGGGCGCATGCGAGAATACCAGCAGTTATCACCAAGGTGATCCACCTTGGTGGCGAGTTCAATGGACAATGATCCTACCGCCCTTACTCGTATCCGGGATCGGATATCAACCATCCGTTGGTTGTCGCTGCGTTCGAGCCTCGGCGCGGTGCGGCCCTATCTTCCCTTCGCCTTAAGGGGCTCGGCACCACGCCCCTTCTTCCTCCTTGAGGCGGTTGTAGGCCATCCTCGGGACCTCAAGGTCCATCGCCTCGAGTCCTCCGGAGGTTCTTGGATCGGACCTCCTTGTTGATCGCCGCCCGGCATCTTCGGGCAAACTCCGGACTAGAGTAGCGTTGTCAAAGGTCCGACCATTTGGAACACGTCCGGATGCCACTCTGCACCAATTCCCTGCTTCCTCCGGCCGGGCCGAAGTCCGGATAGCGCCGGGTCACAATGTTGCGCTCCACGGTCCATGGCTCCCACTCCGTCGGCTTTTGGGTGCCATTGCTTCTCCTCCTCTTGTTGTAGGCTGTGGCCGTCGTGGCACGATGTTCCTCCTTCGCCGCGCGTTGTGCTCCAACCTTGACGGCGCCACGCTCTGGCGAGGCGCCCAAAAATGCGCGAGCGGATTGCGGCGCGGCTGAGGATGCGGAGGCTGCCGAAATGACCTCCCTCCTTGGCCGCTTGTGGAAATGCTTCGGAAGGCGCCTCTTCGTTGTCCGTGCGCGAGTGCATGGCGTACTCGACCCTCTTACTCGGCCTTACGCGCCGCGCGGCCGCGGCGTGAATACCTGCCTGCGGCCTCGGCTTACGGTCTGGCCTCTGCATGCCCGACCTCCACTCGGGGCCGTCCGTGGCGCCTCGTGCATCCTCACGCCTCGCTCCTAGGTTACTTTCCTGGCGTACTTATCCTATTTTGACACAGGTGGGTTCCGGACTTATCCGTTACTCCGTAGTCGGAGCTTGCCATAGTGGTCAGGGTCCGTTGTTCACTCCAGTCCGGAGTATACTCCGAGCCTCGTCGGGCGCTACCCCAATTTATTCCTCCTTTTCCGCCTTATTTATCCTTCAATCCTAAAAAAAAGCGAAACCCTACTTATTTCCTAACTCCCGAGGAAGTGCATAGCACAGTCCCAGAGCACCACGTTCGCTGACCACGGTGGCGGCTACATTGTTGTCGTGAGCAGTCCAGGATGGGGAGGATCCCATGGTACCACCGACTCTTGCATTTTCAATCCATGACCAAGACGTCTGAGCCTGTCGAATCAGCCGGCGGGTTGGCAGCCCGACTGCCGGGGGTGCAAGTAGTAGCTGCGGCGGGCGGCGGGTTCAAGGTGTTTGTACTTCACCACGTTAGTGGCGGTGAAGTTCGAGCCTCCATATCGGCGACGGATGGGCGGCGGGGCCGCGACTTCAACTCGTCGCGTGTGGACTTTGAGCTTACGGGCGGCGAGCCGCGACCAAATCCTATGCCCGACAACACCATTTACGAGGTGGATCGTTGTGGAAGGCTCTCGGCTTATTACCTAGATGTCGGCGCTGAAGGCGCGCTCCATGCAAATGTGCTCATCAATGATGACACTCGAGGAGTCCGGTGTCATTCAAGTGGTTTAATAGTCGCTCGCGTAAGGGCCGTGCGGTTGTGAGCAAGTGGAACTCTCTACCTCGTTCACACCATTAACGGGGCTTGAGATGGGCGGGAGCCACGGATCGGTCACGGGCGTTTGTGTCTCGAAGGCCAAGCGAGCGATACCATCCGGTGGTCAAACGCTGGACATTGAGGGGTGAAAGTGGTGGGTGACATGATGTGCATACGAATTAAGGTGAGGCACCTCCGGTGGGGAAGCCGGCAAGCCAAACCTAGTGATGAGTCGGGATTTGTTGGGGTACCACGAGAAGAAGAGTGGCTTTGCTTTCACGTTGTGGAAGGCTTTTGGATCTCGAGGAAAGTGACATCTTGGGCAAGAAGCGATCGCCAACCAGCCTTTGTCTTTGAATTTCGACCTCGTCGACTTTGAATAAGAGTACTAGTGGATGTATGTACATACATATATGCATGTTCAAGTGTTGTGAACTTCTCTCCAACATCCATTAGGTTGTCTTAGTCCAATTCCTCTATGAAATTCTTGGTTTTAATATCAAATTGTGCCAAAGTCCACAACAAAAGCTCTTAATAATATGTCCAACCTACGGACTACAGCACTATAGGTTGTAATACATTATACATATATAAAATACCAGCGTGATCAATGTTGTGTCACCGAATTTTGTAGGGATGGCGTTATAGAATGTTAATTATAACCCGTGAGCACTAGGCGAACCATGATCGCTCACAACACTCGCTCTATCCGATCGAACATACGATGAAATCTTGCAAGGCACACGATCTCACAGTGCAGCTGTAATACATTACATCCATATATATATATATATGTAAACTACCAACGTGGTGGTGGTTCGGAATTTTGTAGAGATGGCGTTATAGAATGTTAACCGAGCCTTTCGAACCATGACCGCTAACAACACTCGGGACTATCCAATCGAACATACGATGATTGCAAGGCATACGATCTCATTGGGCCAAGAACATGATCTTGTTTGATGCCAAGCAAACTTCAATTCTTGCTAGGTCATGGCTGGCGGGGCATATGTTTGATTACCTTCGATTTGCCGGCGGCGATCTGATCCGATGGATGCGCTGTGCACCCCATCCACTAAGCCGGAGCTCCACCTCGGTGAAGGACCAAAAGAAAAAGTGAACAATTTGTCGTGACGAGATCGCGATCGGTCCCAAGCCATCCTTGTCGAGCTCGAGTTGAGAGCTGCTGAATCTTTAATGCTGCCTTCAAACCGTGTGCATTTGTCGTTGTCTTTGGAATGCGGCAGCCTATTAACTTTTTGTTGCCAATGGTGGTGTGGGACATGTGTGCAAGATCCGCGAGTTGAAAGAAGCGCGGTTTTATTAGCATGGCCACAAAAGGATGTCGTAGCGTGGAATGCCCTTGGATCTGGTCTTGCAAAATGTGGTGAGTGAAACATCACGCTCGTTTTGACAAGTCGAGGCACAAGGATGTGGTGAAAGGGAATGCCTAAGGATCTAGCTCTTGTCGAGTAGGTTGCATATGCTTACGACGCTAAGGGAAGATGCTTAGGATGCTAAGGATGGATGATTAGGATGCTAAGGACACATGCTTAGGATGCTAAGGGCGGAATGGCGAGGATGGTAAGGGGCTGGCTCCCTCCCACAAAGCCAACATTATCCGAACCAAATTGTAAAGTTTCAAACATGAAAGACAAATCAAAAGTAGTTTGAGTTATTTGAGTAGTGAATACATTATATAATATTAAAAATAAATTAGAGTGATTGAAGAAATTCTTTGTCACTTTAAATAATTTTCAATAATAAATCATGATTAATGATCCTTGATTATTTAATTATAGTTTGAATTTTGAAACCCGACATGCTCACATGTCCTAGTGCCATAGGGTGACATGAGTATGCAAAAGAGTGTGTCATAAGGTGCAACAACGCCGCAAATAGTGTGTTACAGGGTGTGGTAGGGAGTGGCAGCCCATAAATAAATGAACCTGAATTAATTAGTATGGCTGGTGGTTCAAGGATCCGGACCTAAAAATCTTATCACGACTTGAAAAAACGAACGGTCACACATTATGTAACATATTGGTGTGGGAAGCGTTACATGAGTGTGATGAGGGATCCGGCCTGAGGCGAGGGGCGGGAGGACTCGGGAGGTGGTGCGTTGCAAGGGCATCATTTTCTGTTACAAGATGGTCCAAAAGTGTTAGAATACTATGTTACAACATCCCCCGCCTTCCTAAAATTGCAATCTCCGATAAGTCGTGCTTTGTTTGGTAATTTTAATCTCACCTATATATGTGGGTATTGTGTTAGTGTAAAATCAAACCTTTGTGCCCAACCCTGGAAACTTCATGAGTTGTTGTACATAGGACTTTTCAGATCGTTCAATCTCAACAAGTCCTCCTTTGTTTCGTCAATTTTAGTCTCGGGCTATATATATGTAGGGTTTCGTATCGGTCAATATCATTGAACTGTTGAGTTCCAAGTTGCAGCAAAATCTACAATTTGTTGTGCACTTGCTTGGGAACTTGGTGCGAGCGAGATTATGGCGCATCGTGATGCTACGGCTCATTCTTTTGGACCCAAGTCGCGGATGGGGGCCCCGATATGGACGCAACATTGTGGGAGAACCTCCGACGTTGTGGGCGAAGTGTTGTCCTCTCTGCCGTTGGGCGTTTCCGAGCATGCGTGCGAGCGGTGGTACACGTACATGAGGTCGCCTCTTTTCTTGGAGGAGCATTCGCAAAATTTGATGATCGGGATGTGGAGCCAGTCCCCTGTGTGCGTTGTGGAGCGCCCGTTGAAGAGAGGCCTAGGAGCTCAAGGGCCGTCGGAGATGGATTTGTCCTTCCTTCCACGGAGGTATTGCGATTTGTTTTGGCGCGATCCGAGCTTGAGGCGGAGTGCCTTGTGGGGTCCCGACACCACGTTCGCAGCGACCACGGTGACGGCTACATTGTTGTCGAGGTGTCCGCGGATGGGAGGATCCCATGGTACCACCGACTCTTGCATTTTCAATCCGTGACCAAGGCGTCGGCTGTCTTGAATCTGAGCCGGCCGGGTTGGCAGCCCGACCGCCGGGTGTGCAAGTAGTAGCCGACGGCGGGTTCAAGGTGTTTGTACTTCACCACGTTAGTGGCGGTGAAGTTCGAGCCTCCATACCGTCGGCCGAGCGGATGGACAGGCCCGCGACTTCAACTCGTCGCGTGTGGACTTTGAGCTTACGGGCGGCGGAGCCGCCGACCAAATCCTATGCACCGACAACACCATTTACGAGGTGGATCGTTGTGGAAGGCTCTCGGCTTATTACCTAGATGTCGCGCTGAAGGCGCAGTTCATCCATGCAAATGTGCTCATCAATGATGACACTCGAGGAGTCCGGTGTCATTCAAGTGGTTTTAATAGTCGCCGCGTAAGGGCTGCGGCAGTTGTGTGAGCACCGTGGAACTCTCTACCTCGTTCACACCATTAACGGGGCTTGAGATCCGGAAGGACAGAGCCTGGATCACCGACGTTTGTGTCTCAAGGCCGAAGCCGAGCGATACCATCCGGTGGTCAAACCGCTGGACATTGAGGGGTGAAAGTGGTGGGTGACATGATGTGCATACGAATTAAGGTGAGGCACCTCCGACGAGCCGGCAAGCCAAACCTAGTGATGAGTCGGGATTTGTTGGGGTACCACGAGAAGAAGAGTGGCTTTGCTTTCACGTTGTGGAAGGCTTTTGGATCTCGAGGAAAGTGACATCTTGGGCAAGAAGCGATCGCCAACCAGCCTTTGTCTTTGAATTTCGACCTCGTCGACTTTGAATAAGAGTACTAGTGGATGTATGTACATACATATACGATGTTCAAGTGTTGTGAACTTCTCTCCAACATCCATTAGGTTGTCTTAGTCCAATTCCTCTATGAAATTCTTGGTTTTAATATCAAATTGTGCCAAAGTCCACAACAAAAGCTCTTAATAATATGTCCAACCTACGGACTACAGCACTATAGGTTGTAATACATTATACATATATAAAATACCAGCGTGATCAATGTTGTGTCACCGAATTTTGTAGGGATGGCGTTATAGAATGTTAATTATAACCCGTGAGCACTAGACGAACCATGATCGCTCACAACACTCAGCTCTATCCGATCGAACATACGATGAAATCTTGCAAGGCACACGATCTCACAGTCGTAATACATTACATCCATATATATATATATATATATAAACTACCAACGTGGTGGTGGTTAATTTTGTAGAGATGGCGTTATAGAATGTTAACCCGACCTTTGGGCGAACCATGACCGCTAACAACACTCGGGACTATCCAATCGAACATACGATGATTGCAAGGCATACGATCTCTGGGCCAAGAACATGATATCGCTTTGATGCCAAGCAAACTTCAATTCTTGCTAGGTCATCGATGCGACTGGCGGGCATATGTTTGATTACCTTCGATTTGCCGGCCGCCGATCCGATCAACCGGAGCTGGATGCATCGTGCACCCCATCCACTGGTGGAGCTCCACCTCGGTGAAGGACCAAAAGAAAAAGTGAACAATTTGTCGTGACGAGATCGCGATCGGTCCCAAGCCATCCTTGTCGAGCTACCGAGTTGAGAGCTGCTGAATCTTTAATGCTGCCCTTCAAACCGTGTGCATTTGTCGTTGTCTTTGGAATCGGCGGGCCTATTAACTTTTGTTGCCAAAGGTGTGGGACATGTGTGCAAGATCCGCGAGTTGAAAGAAGCGGTTTTATTAGCATGGCCACAAAAGGATGTCGTAACGTGGAATGCCCTTGGATCCGGTCTTGCAAAATGTGGTGAGTGAAACATCACGCCACGTTTTGACAAGCGAGGCACAAGGATGTGGTGAAAGGGAATGCCTAAGGATCTAGCTCTTGTCGGAGTAGGTTGCATATGCTTACGCTAAGGGAAGATGCTTAGGATGCTAAGGATGGATGATTAGGATGCTAAGGACACATGCTTAGGATGCTAAGGCGATAGCCGAGGATGGTAAGGGGCTGGCTCCCTCCCACAAAGCCAACATTATCCGAACCAAATTGTAAAGTTTCAAACATGAAAGACAAATCAAAAAGTAGTTTGAGTTATTTGAGTAGTCGGAATACATTATATAATATTAAAAATAAATTAGAGTGATTGAAGAAATTCTTTGTCACTTTAAATAATTTTCAATAATAAATCATGATTAATGATCCTTGATTATTTAATTATAGTTTGAATTTTGAAACCCGACATGCTCACATGTCCTAGTGCCCATAGGGTGACATGAGTATGCAAAAGAGTGTGTCATAAGGTGCAAACGCCGCAAATAGTGTGTTACAGGTGTGGTAGGGAGTGGCAGCCCATAAATAAATGAACTGAATTAATTAGTATGGCTGGTGGTTCAAGGATCCCGGACCTAAAAATCTTATCACGACTTGAAAAACAGACGGTCACACATTATGTAACATATTGGTGTGGGAAGCGTTACATGAGTGTGATGAGGGATCCGTGAGGCGTGGGGAGGACTCGGGAGGTGGTGCGTTACGCAAGGGCATCATTTTGTTACAAGATGGTCCAAAAGTGTTAGAATACTATGTTACAACATCCCCCGCCTTCCTAAAATTGCAATCTCCGATAAGTCGTGCTTTGTTTCGGTAATTTTAATCTCACCTATATATGTGGGTATTGTGTTAGTGTAAAATCAAACCTTTGTGCCCAACCACTGGAAACTTCAATGAGTTGTTGTACATAGGACTTTTCAGATCGTTCAATCTCAACAAGTCCTCCTTTGTTTCGTCAATTTTAGTCTCGGGCTATATATGTAGGGTTTCGTATCGTCAATATCATTGAACCGTTGAGTTCCAAGTTGCAGCAAAATCTACAATTTGTTGTGCACTTGCTTGGGAACTTAGTGCGAGCGAGATTATGGCGCATCGGTGATGCTACGGCTCTTTGGACCCAAGTCGCAGCGATGGGGGCCCCGATATGGACGCAACATTGTGGGAGAACCTCCGGACGTTGTGGGCGTGTTGTCCTCTCGCCGTTGGCAAGCGCGTTTCGCCGAGCATGCGTGCACGGTGGTACACGACATGAGGTCGCCTCTTTTCTTGGAGGAGCATTCGCAAAATTTGATGATCGGGATGTGGAGCCGTCTGCTACGGTGTGCGTTGTGGGCGCCCGTTGAAGAGAGGCCTAGGAGCTCAAGGGGTCGGAGATGGATTTGTCCTTCCTTCCACGGAGGTATTGCGATTTGTTTTGGCGCTGCGATCCGAGCTTGAGGCGGAGTGCCTTGTGGGGTCCCGACACCACGTTCGCAGCAGCCAGTGACGGCTACATTGTTGTCGAGACAGTCCGCGGATGGGAGGATCCCATGGTACCACCGGACTCTTGCATTTTCAATCCAGTGACCAAGACGTCTGTGAGCCTGGTCGAGCCGGGTTGGCAGCCCGACCGCCGGGTGTGCAAGTAGTAGCCGCGGACGGCGGGTTCAAGGTGTTTGTACTTCACCACGTTAGTGGCGGTGAAGTTCGAGCCTCCATGTACCGGCCGCCGAATGATGGATGCAGACGCGACTTCAACTCGTCGCGTGTGGACTTTGAGCTTACGGGCAGCCGGCAGGAGCCGCCAGACCAAATCCTATGCACTGACAACACCATTTACGAGGTGGATCGTTGTGGAAGGCTCTCGGCTTATTACCTAGATGTCGGCGCTGAAGGCATCGTCCATGCAAATGTGCTCATCAATGATGACACTCGAGTCCGGTGTCATTCAAGTGGTTTAATAGTCGCTCGCGTAAGGGCCGTGCACGGTTGTGTGAGCACCGTGGAACTCTCTACCTCGTTCACACCATTAACGGGGGCTTGGAGATCTGAAGCGGGGCGAGCCTGGATCACCGACGCTTGTGTCTCAAGGCCAGCGGCGATACCATCCGGTGGTCAAACCGCTGGACATTGAGGGGGTGAAAGTGGTGGGTGACATGATGTGCATACGAATTAAGGTGAGGCACCTCCGGTGGGACGAAGCCCGCAAGCCAAACCTAGTGATGAGTCGGGATTTGTTGGGGTACCACGAGAAGAAGAGTGGCTTTGCTTTCACGTTGTGGAAGGCTTTTGGATCTCGAGGAAAGTGACATCTTGGGCAAGAAGCGATCGCCAACCAGCCTTTGTCTTTGAATTTCGACCTCGTCGACTTTGAATAAGAGTACTAGTGGATGTATGTACATACATATATGCGATGTTCAAGTGTTGTGAACTTCTCTCCAACATCCATTAGGTTGTCTTAGTCCAATTCCTCTATGAAATTCTTGGTTTTAATATCAAATTGTGCCAAAGTCCACAACAAAAGCTCTTAATAATATGTCCAACCTACGGACTACAGCACTATAGGTTGTAATACATTATACATATATAAAATACCAGCGTGATCAATGTTGTGTCACCGAATTTTGTAGGGATGGCGTTATAGAATGTTAATTATAACCCGTGAGCACTAGGCGAACCATGATCGCTCACAACACTCACTCTATCCGATCGAACATACGATGAAATCTTGCAAGGCACACGATCTCACAGTGCTGTAATACATTACATCCATATATATATATATATGTAAACTACCAACGTGGTGGTGGTTCGAATTTTGTAGAGATGGCGTTATAGAATGTTAACCCCACGAGCGGACGAACCATGACCGCTAACAACACTCGGGACTATCCAATCGAACATACGATGATTGCAAGGCATACGATCTCTGGGCCAAGAACATGATCTTGTTTGATGCCAAGCAAACTTCAATTCTTGCTAGGTCACGATGCGACTGGCGGGCATATGTTTGATTACCTTCGACGGCGGCCGCCGATCCGATCACCGGAGCTAGATGCGGCGTGCACCCCATCCACCGGAGCTCCACCTCGGTGAAGGACCAAAAGAAAAAGTGAACAATTTGTCGTGACGAGATCGCGATCGGTCCCAAGCCATCCTTGTCGAGCTCGAGTTGAGAGCTGCTGAATCTTTAATGCTGCCCTTCAAACCGTGTGCATTTGTCGTTGTCTGGAATGCGGGCCTATTAACTTTTTTTAAATGGTGTGGGACATGTGTGCAAGATCCGCGAGTTGAAAGAAGCGCGGTTTTATTAGCATGGCCACAAAAGGATGTCGTAACGTGGAATGCCCTTGGATCCGGTCTTGCAAAATGTGGTGAGTGAAACATCACGCCACGTTTTGACAAGCGAGGCACAAGGATGTGGTGAAAGGGAATGCCTAAGGATCTAGCTCTTGTCGGAGTAGGTTGCATATGCTTACGACGCTAAGGGAAGATGCTTAGGATGCTAAGGATGGATGATTAGGATGTTAAGGACACATGCTTAGGATGCTAAGGGCAGATAGCGCTGAGGATGGTAAGGGCAGGGCTGGCTCCCTCCCACAAAGCCAACATTATCCGAACCAAATTGTAAAGTTTCAAACATGAAAGACAAATCAAAAAGTAGTTTGAGTTATTTGAGTAGTCGGAATACATTATATAATATTAAAAATAAATTAGAGTGATTGAAGAAATTCTTTGTCACTTTAAATAATTTTCAATAATAAATCATGATTAATGATCCTTGATTATTTAATTATAGTTTGAATTTTGAAACCCGACATGCTCACATGTCCTAGTGCCCATAGGGTGACATGAGTATGCAAAAGAGTGTGTCATAAGGTGCAAACGCCAAATAGTGTGTTACGGTGTGGTAGGGAGTGGCAGCCCATAAATAAATGAACTGAATTAATTAGTATGGTGGTGGTTCAAGGATCCGGACCTAAAAATCTTATCACGACTTGAAAAAACAACGGTCACACATTATGTAACATATTGGTGTGGGAAGCGTTACATGAGTGTGATGAGGGATCCGTGAGGCGAGGGGAGGACTCGGGAGGTGGTGCGTTACGCAAGGCATCATTTTCTGTTACAAGATGGTCCAAAAGTGTTAGAATACTATGTTACAACATCCCCGCCTTCCTAAAATTGCAATCTCCGATAAGTCGTGCTTTGTTTCGGTAATTTTAATCTCATTATATATGTGGGTATTGTGTTAGTGTAAAATCAAACCTTTGTGCCCAACCACTGGAAACTTCAGCTGAGTTGTTGTACATAGGACTTTTCGTATCGTTCAATCTCAACAAGTCCTCCTTTGTTTCGTCAATTTTAGTCTCAGGCTATATATGTAGGGTTTCGTATCAGTCCAATATCATTGAACCGTTGAGTTCCAAGTTGCAGCAAAAATCTACAATTTGTTGTGCACTTGCTTGGGAACTTGGTGCAGAGCGAGATTATGGCGCATCAGGTGATGCTACGGCTCGCTGTTTTGGACCCAAGTCGCAGCGATGGGGGCCCCGATATGGACGCAACATTGTGGGAGAACCTCCCAGCGCGTTGGCGGCGTGTTGTCCTCTCGCCGTTGGCGCGTTTCGCCGAGCATGCGTGCGACGGTGGTACACGAGGTCGCCTCTTTTCTTGGAGGAGCATTCGCAAAATTTGATGATCGGGATGTGGAGCCAGTCCCTACGGTGTGCGTTGTGGAGCGCGCCCGTTGAAGAGAGGCCTAGGAGCTCAAGGGCCGTCGGAGATGGATTTGTCCTTCCTTCCACGGAGGTATTGCGATTTGTTTTGGCGCGATCCGAGCTTGAGGCGGAGTGCCTTGTGGGGTCCCGACACCACGTTCGCAGCCCACAGTGACGGCTACATTGTTGTCGAGACAGTCCGCGGATGGGGAGGATCCCATGGTACCACCGACTCTTGCATTTTCAATCCATGACCAAGGCGTCAGCGTCTGAATCAGCCGGCGGGTTGGCAGCCCGACCCGCCGGGTGTGCAAGTAGTAGGCTGCGGCGGGTTCAAGGTGTTTGTACTTCACCACGTTAGTGGCGGTGAAGTTCGAGCCTCCATGTACCGTCGGCCGAGCGGATGGACAGCGGGGCGCGACTTCAACTCGTCGCGTGTGGACTTTGAGACACAGCCGGCAGAGCCGCGACCAAATCCTATGCAATCGACAACACCATTTACGAGGTGGATCGTTGTGGAAGGCTCTCGGCTTATTACCTAGATGTCGCGCCTGAAGGCGCGCAGTTCGTCCATGCAAATGTGCTCATCAATGATGACACTCGAGGGAGTCCGGTGTCATTCAAGTGGTTTAATAGTCGCTCGCGTAAGGGCGTGCACGGTTGTGTGAGCACCGTGGGCTCTACCTCGTTCACACCATTAACGGGGGCTTGGAGATCTGGAAGCGGGACAGGAGCCCTGGATCAGTCTGGACGTTTGTGTCTCGAAGGCCTGAAGCCGAGCGATACCATCCGGTGGTCAAACCGCTGGACATTGAGGGGGTGAAAGTGGTGGGTGACATGATGTGCATACGAATTAAGGTGAGGCACCTCCGGTGGGACGAAGCCCGGCAAGCCAAACCTAGTGATGAGTCGGGATTTGTTGGGGTACCACGAGAAGAAGAGTGGCTTTGCTTTCACGTTGTGGAAGGCTTTTGGATCTCGAGGAAAGTGACATCTTGGGCAAGAAGCGATCGCCAACCAGCCTTTGTCTTTGAATTTCGACCTAACTTTGAATAAGAGTACTAGTGGATGTATGTACATACATATATGCGTGTTCAAGTGTTGTGAACTTCTCCAACATCCATTAGGTTGTCTTAGTCCAATTCCTCTATGAAATTCTTGGTTTTAATATCAAATTGTGCCAAAGTCCACAACAAAAGCTCTTAATAATATGTCCAACCTACGGACTACAGCACTATAGGTTGTAATACATTATACATATATAAAATACCAGCGTGATCAATGTTGTGTCACCGAATTTTGTAGGGATGGCGTTATAGAATGTTAATTATACCCCGTGAGCACTAGACGAACCATGATCGCTCACAACACTCAGCTCTATCCGATCGAACATACGATGAAATCTTGCAAGGCACACGATCTCACAGTACTGCTGTAATACATTACATCCATATATATATATATATATGTAAACTACCAACGTGGTGGTGGTTCACGAATTTTGTAGAGATGGCGTTATAGAATGTTAATTATAACCCGTGAGCACTAGACGAACCATGACCGCTAACAACACTGGGACTATCCAATCGAACATACGATGATTGCAAGGCATACGATCTCTGGGCCAAGAACATGATCTTGTTTGATGCCAAGCAAACTTCAATTCTTGCTAGGTCCGATGCGGCTGGCGGGCATATGTTTGATTACCTTCGATTTGCCGAGCGCCGATCCCGATCAACCGGAGCTGGATGCGCTCGTGCACCCCATCCACCAGCCGGAGCTCCACCTCGGTGAAGGACCAAAAGAAAAAGTGAACAATTTGTCGTGACGAGATCGCGATCGGTCCCAAGCCATCCTTGTCGAGCTACCGAGTTGAGAGCTGCTGAATCTTTAATGCTGCCCTTCAAACCGTGCATTTGTCGTTGTCTTTGGAATCTGGCAGCCTATTAACTTTTTGTTGCCAACGTGGATATCCCCTTTATTCTAAGTTTCCTTTTGGCGAGATTTGTCGACCTACATGATACGCGGCCTACATGATAGTGCTCCCTTACTCGGACTCGGGCGTAATGTGACCCTACGGTGGTAGTCGCGGCTCTTCGGGTGCCCTTACGCCGTCTGGGGTCGCCCGACCCGTTTTTCTTCTGGGATATCCTCTTTGTTTTCTTAACAATATTCCACAGCTCTAGTTTCAAGATCTTGAAGTTTTCCTCGCATGTTCCTCTTCAATCGGTCTTAGCCAAAAAATCAAACTTGTTCATCCTTTGGCGGTTTGAATTTGGTTGCCCAAACTTTTCGTTCCACATACTCCCCACCTCACTGTTTGCGTCTCGCAAACAGCAGTGCTCTGAAGGTACTTCTTAATCTTCCACCCATTTACTACGGTTGGCAATAATTCTCACCCAATACTCGTGGTTACGGACCCATTCTCGTACACCGCCACCTCATAAGGTCCCATCCATCTTAGCCTGAGCTTCCCTGGAAAGTCTAGGTACCGACTATCATATAGAAGAACCAAATCCCCGTCCACGATAGCCTCCTGCTTCCTCAACCTCCCATCATGCCTGTCCTTCCTGAGTTCCTGAATCCGCTGTGTTTCTTCTAAAGCATCCTCCCTACGTTCTTCCTGCTCTATGAACGATTCTAGTCTAACTACCTGGCTATCCTCTACAGTCATGCGTTCGTCCTCCATGATTCTGTAGGTGGGTACTTCAAACTCCACTGGCATCACAGGTGACATGCCATACGTTAGATAATAAGGGGTCTTTTTGGTGGTTACCTTTTCCGCGGTCCTGTAAGCCCATAGTGCCGAATGCAACTTGGCATCCCAATCATACATGTGTGTTACAGTCACCTTGGTGAGGATTGTGCATAGCAACCCATTCGTCTTCTCCGTCAATCCATTCGCTTTGGGGTTGTAGGGGGTCGTCTTCGATGCCGAATGTTGAAGTAGGTGGTCAGAGATTCAACGACCGAGTTGAGGAAATGTGTCCCTCGGTCGCTGACCAACTCTAAAGGACACCCATACCTGGTTATGATGTTCTCGAATAGAAACTTGGCCACTGCAGGCGCGTCGTCCTTCCTTGTTGCTTCAGCTTCCACCATTTTCGTACAATAATCCGTAGCCACTAAAATGTACTGCTTCCTCGTCCATTGCGTTGGTGGTTTGATTGGCCCTACGAAATCGATTCCCCATTTCTCGAACGGCGCTAATGGCAAGATGTAGGTAAGGGGCCATTGTGTCGACAACGTAGGCCGCCCAACCCTCTGACACGCATCACACCTTCGAGCGAATTCCCACACATCCTTTTGCATCGTCGCCCACCAGAACCCTGCATTCAAAATCTTCTTAACGGTCACCTATACCGAATAGTGTCCACCTGCCTCCTCTGCATGTAGCGCTTCCGTGACGAGTGTAGCCTCCTCAGCTTCGAGACACCGCCGGATCTTCTCGTCCGGCCCAAGTTTGTACAGGACGCCTTCCCGTAGGCAGTAGGGTGCGGCTTTATGGAGAAAGACCGCCCGCCCTTCCCTTGACAACCCATCCGGCATGATTCCATGCTCCAGGAATTTACGTACTTCACCGCTCAACAGATACCTCGGGCATGAACGCCCCTCACGTTCTAATCTTCTCCTTCCAGGTGCACTACGTCTCCTCCTCCTAGGACGTCCGTTAGTGGCTCCAGATGGCGTGTATCCATCTGCGGCCCACTCTGCCGCCCATCTTTGCGTTCCTCGCACGGTCATCGCATGTTCTTCCTCCGTTAACGGGCTGATTTCGTCCGTTCCTGTCGGCCTAGCTTCGCGTCTGGGTCCATCTCGTACTCCCATGGTGACCTTCTTGACTTGTTGCACCTCCATGATTGAGTTTTGAGTGGTTACCCACAGATCTGCCAATTCTCCCTTCTGCAGTTTCTGCACAGATCTTGCGTAAAGTCGCGGCCTCGTCTGGGGCCTCGGCAGCTGGTTTTTTCGGGCCAAAAGGGTAAAACGAAGAGAGAATTTTCAATTGGTAAAATTTTTTCTTGAATAAGGTGGAAAATTGTAACAATAGAGTAGAAAGCATAGGCGATGGATGGAAACATTTTACCATCCAAGTCAAAACTAGAACAGGAGGGTAAAGAATGGATCAACCAAGTGAATATAGAGTAAAAACGAGGCGATGAATGGAAACATTTTACCATCCAAATCAAAACTAGAACAAGAGGGTAAAGAATGATCACCAAGTGAATAGCAAGTGCACTGAAATACCATGGTAGATTGTAATCTGAGGAGGCCTAGGAATTCCAACACAATCGCTAATCTGGCAGTAAAACATTTTCTGTTAAGTACCATTCATGCGGATCCAGGATATACAAAAAACCAACAAAGAAATATCATCTTTGCAAAGTTTCCTGTATATCCAGAATTGCATGAATTCAAAATAACAGAAAATAGAGAAAATACCAGAATAGTTGATCCTCCTTATTCGAAATTACAAATCTACATATACAAAGTAAATTAGGCTTGTAACCAATTAGACAGATTCGGGAATAGACGCAAAGAAAAAGTTCATTAGAAAAGATTCCCACCTTATTTTGGAAAATTGACTGTACAATTGTAGAGATTGAAGACATAGTTTCCAAGACCACTTGGTTTAACCGGGGCAACTTGTCCAACATTATCATAGTTTGCGGTTGATGAACTGGGGCTTTGGAGAAATTCTTCATCTTCACGAAAGTTGAGAACCTAATCAAACATTACCGTCTTAGTCTACTAAAGTAAAATTAGCGATCAAAATCAAGGGAACAATTAAATCAACTTACGACTTTATATGGTTTTCCATGGATGGAAGTGGCTGAGTAGTAACATTGTCAATAGTTTGCTTCGCCTTTCCCACGCAATCTTCGCATTTCTGTTGCTCCTCTGTTTGAGTTTTTCCTGCGTTTGAAATACTCTTGCCTCCTTTCGACATTTTTCTCCTTTGGATCTCCAAAGCTTTCTCTCTTTGCTTGGAAACTCGGTTGTACACCTTGTCTGCTGTCAATCAATGATTCTAAATCATTTTTTGAAATTCCCTTTTCGATTCTCCTGTCATTCTCCCTTTCTCGGGTAATCTCAAGAAGACGCTCAAACCGCTTGAACCACCCTTCTCAACCCCATGCCGCTCTACCATATCCAAAGCTATAGGTGTCTCCACAATCCTTCTGTTGCACTTCCGATTCGAGTCTCACCACAATGACTTGGCACAGGCCTCCAAGCGAGGAGGCATCACCTCCACCACACTCGGGCACCATCAATGTTGAACTGAGGACCAAATGCTCGTCAAACTAGTGGTGGGGCTAATACTGCCCGACAAACATAGAATCGAGACAAACACAATAAGAGAATGAAGGATGAAACTTAAACCACCTTTACACTTAACCTTTTCAACATGTCGATGTTGAATACACCCGATAATTGGTCTGTTGTCAATCAAGATCTTTAACACTACTTCGGCACTTGGACAGCTTCCAAAGCTTCACAATCTGCAACAACAACAAACATTGTATGAAATATTGGGTGCAAACCAGCAAGGAGAACCAAAATACAACAAGATACTAAGGTCCAGTCTTGACAAAAGGGGCCCCTTTCATGGTGGATAGCAAGGGTGGTATTAGCACGCAACAAAAAGCAACAAAAAGAGTCAAATACCAATCAGCAAAAGAAGAAAAGAAACAAACCTTCGACACCAAAACGACTCATGGAATGCTTACAGCCTCCAAGCGAGGCATCACCTCCACCACACTTAGGGCACCATCAATGTTGAACGAGGACCAAATGCTCGTCAAACTAGTGGTGGCCACATCTTTAGTGGTGGGGCTAATACTGCCGACAAACATAGAATCGAGACAAACACAATAAGAGAATGAAGGATAAAACTTAAACCACCTTTACACTTAACCTTTTCAACATGTCGATGTTGAATACACCCGAGTTGGTCTGCGTTGTCAATGAAGATCTTTAACACTACTTCGGCACTTGGACACTTCCAAAGCTTCACAATCTGGGCGCAAACAACAACAAACATTGCATGAAATATTGGGTGCAAACCAGCAAGGAGGACGAAATACAACAAGATACTAACCGGTCCAGTCTTGACAAAAGGGGCCCCTTTCATGGTGGATAGCGAGTGGTGATTGCAACACTGCAACAAAAAGCAACAAAAAGAATCAAATACCAATCGAAAAGATTAAAAGAAACAAACCTTGAAACCAAAACGACTCATGGAATGCTTACTGAACTTGTAGGCAACATTGAGCACAAGCCTATGCACAACAAATTCTTAACATCAGCATCCTTTACAGTAGAATCATAATCTTCTCGTGAAAATCACTCCCTTCATGGTAGAAAATACTTACATCTTAAGTTGGAAAAACTATATCCGAGTCACATTGACAACAACGGAAGCACACCGCAAGTCATCCGCATCCGATCGAGTTCTTCATTGAGCAACTCATTGTATGATCTTCTTTCACGTGAACTAGAACCACACTTGCTGTTTTGCTTGCCCCGACGGTCATACACCAAAGTCCATGCAGCGAGAACACATCATGTCAATAGAAGGCATAAACAAGTTCTGAGACATCAACAAATAGATCCTACCTTGAAAATCCAGCATCGGTTTGTGGCGGTGACGCTCGCCAAAGATCGAGGGCACGAGCCATGGTCAGCGTAATCATCGTTACGGCGGCTCTTGTTCGTGTAATACCCATCAAGACCAGCTTCGCCATTGTCTTCATATATTTTGAGAGCATTCCTTTGGATACCGGAGTTTTGCATACCAAGCCTACTCAGAGAAAATTAAAGTTAGCACGTCCAATGGAACACAAACCTAGAACCCTTATCAAAAGATACTTACATTCGATCTTGGATTATCGATGGGAGAATTGAAAAGAAACCCTTGGATAGATATATTCTTGTCATTTGCATCCACTTTGGACAATGGTCAATGACGGCTTTAAATGTTTGAATAACATCCACCTCATAGTTTTTCACTTTTGGCGGAAGTGCTCACTGGTAGTTGCATATCAACTTTGTAATTCTTGAATGTCGTTCCTCGTATCTGCGAGGCAACACAAGGAGGGTATTACAACACAACAAGGTATCATACAGAGTATTACCACACAACAAAGCATCAATCAAAACATGGACAAACGTCTCTACAAAACGCCTCGAATCCAAGAGAATGAGAAGTCCACGATTAACGGGTTGTGCAATTCCTCCCGCCACGCATTCAAACGATTCATGCAAAATATGCACACCTATTCGGAAAACCGAATCGTTAGAAGCAACAACGAACAGTATTGCAAAATGCACACAAGAAGCTAGGAATCGAACACAAACCTTTTCGCCTCGCCCAAAAGAACATTGATGGTCACTGGGCAAGAATTGTCTCTCATCATCATCGATATCGGTTTCACCACCTTTCGACGATACTATACCAAGGTCTTCATCGATTTTCATGGAAGCAACAAGTGCGGCGACAACCATTGAACACGCCGTGAAACATATTGATCACAGCACATCGGACCCAAGACGGCTTTGCTCCGAACACACTTCCTTATCAAAATGCGATTGAACCCTCGAAGAAGGACATCAACGCACCAATATACGAAATCGACATAAAATGAAAAGAACACAACGGAACAACGGAAGGGATGAAGACTTACGTTTGAGAGAATCTTGAGTTGTCTTTTAAGTTCGAACTTGGTGGAAAACAGTATCAATATAAGGTTCAAGTCCTTGTGAGGAATGTCCTCTATTGCACTATCCCAACCCCTCACACCACTCACTTTCATGAAAGACTTAAGACGACTTGGCACCAATTATTTTGGCGTTTGGACTTGTCCTCACCACCACTCATTGCATCATTCACGGCTCCCTCGGGAATCGAGGGTCAAACCCTTGGTCCCTAAAATGGGCCTCATCTTCAATTTCTTCCATGCCCATAGCAAAATCATCCTCGGGATCAGACCTCATTCTCTCAAACATATCAATACACTCGTGGGGATAACTTGAGTTCGGAGCGACCGAATGGAAAACTCACGGTGAAAGGAATTCAGAGACTTATCTTGCTGCAGGAGCAGCCACAGCCATTTCGAGGTAGGCATGCTTCCGCCAAGGACCATGGAATCGAGTAATCGATGGACATTCTCACCAACAAACTTAACCCTCTCTCTCGAAGCAGGACAATAGTTAGTAATCTCGACAAGGGACCCTCCACCAAGGGCACAGTCGGGTGTCAACCCTTCTTCTCTTCCGAGCAAATTCAAGAAGACGGGCATCCTCCTTGGATGAAAAGTGCCTTGGCGGTTTGGGAATGGACTTTTCGGCACCAAATATGTCCCTCACTATGCACAAGGACACCGTCAACTTTACCATCATCCTGCGGAGGGTGGGTTGCGGTGTGAGCGATGGCTGTTTTAACACGTTGTCGAGTGTACGGCTTGGACATGACTTGAGACAAAGGTGCACTTCTTGCCCGGTCCAGGCCCGGAGGTTTTCTTTTAGAGCCATCGCACCGAGAAGTCATCGAACAACGTTGAGATGTACAAACAACATAACGGATAACAAAGCGAAAAGAAAGAACTCACATGCGCCTTGAACCGTCCGGATGAGAACTGCTGGAAGGTCTAAAAGTTGATTATCGAGACGGTCTAGACAAGAGAGGATATGGGGCGTGCCCCAAAACACAACAGGGCTAGACATTGTTAGAGTTGTTATTCCTTCCACTTTCTAAGGATGACACATAGAACTGTCTAAAAATACACCACATATGGGAAAAATAAAGTGAAAACCCTTTTTCAAGTACAACAAGAGTTAGACGTACAAACAACCATAGATGTACAACATATACATCGAGACCACACAAGTAAAACAATCAATCGCTCATTGGACAACAGACTCATCCATGCCACACAACAACACATATTTCTAGATTAGAATCGGAAAACATCCAAAGATGTTGGGAGGCAAACCCTCCAACGTTGCACACTTCAATACCGCACATAAACACCGGTCTATGAGATTAAGCTCCAAGACATGCACACAATACACCATGCCCAATCCAGATTCACTTTTCAATGCACACAATACATGAGTGATTACCAAATCTACAACGGGTCTTCAACGACAAAGCAGGCACACAAGAAAGCTTATCGGACACCGCAAAAGTCAACTTAAAACGACACAACAAACAGCTAACGAAAAAAAAATCTGCGATGTAAAGAACAAACAACGCTACACAACGGACAATCAACACTACGAGACAAACAAAGTCATTACGAGCGAAGTCAAGTAGGATCACATGACACGAAGACAAGAAACAAAGTAGACGGATGATACCATACAACGAAACCAAGCGACAACAACCATACATAGGGACACTTCCAACAAGCAAATAAAAGGATTATATGAAAGACAATAAAGATCACAAATGCATCGGTGAACAAAACTCAACCTGCAACACTCAAGCTCTAAGTCTAAGAAAGTTCTGGTCGATTTCATAAAAGGAACCGAGAGGGGGTCGTTTTCATAAAAGCAGGCGGCCACCATTGGCTTCAACAACAAACACGATGTACACGAACAACAACAATACACAAGAGGAGCGGAGGCGTGTCGGCAAAGACAAATCGGATAGCAATTGAGCATCGAGACATCTTCTAGCAAAATAGACAAGCACGCGAGCAAAGAACAAGATCATCGGCGGGTAGGACACACCGCGATAAGGCCAAGACCGAGCGGGAATACACTCCCGTAACATTGTGACACCAAAACCGCACAAAACAACAAGAGCAAACAATATACAAGGAGGCAAAGACAACAAGCGCAAATGGACAGCGATTTCAAAAGGGAGCGATAGACCTTAACCTTTAAGCGAAACCTTGGCGAAACACTTGACCTTGTGTCAAAACACCAGCTTGGACTTAGCAACAACTGGGCCTTAGAAGCAAAGACCTTGACCTTCGCTGGAAACCCTTGGCCTTGAAAACAACCTTCAAGCAGGCGGCAAAGCGACCTTTGCCTTCAACAAACTACAGAGACCTTGGCCTTGACGAAGTGGTAAAGGCCTTAGCCTTTGGAGAAGGCTGAAAGAACTGGGCTCAAAACTTGAACAAAGGCCTTAGCCTAGAACACCTTGGCCTTGAACAAAGGCCTTAGCCTTGAGCAGACAAACAACCTTGGCTGCGAAACTAGAACTAGACACTCCTAAGCCTTGAGCAAAGCTGGATGCACCTTGGCCTACGAAGATAAAGATGCGAAGGCCTTGGCCTTGAAACACGCGAATACCTTGGCAAAACTAATCAGACGCCTAAGCTGGAGAGAGGGGACCACCTAGGCCTCAAAAGGAAGAGAGAAAAGACCTTGGCCTTTGGAGAAGCCGTTTATATACCAAACCCTAACCATTCTCCTCTGCCGGCGTTCTCTCTCTACCAAACCTAATTTGAATTAACCAACCTAACATTCCGAATCCAAACCAAACGGTTCGCCATTACCGCCGCCGCCTGTTCAACCAAACCTAGGTTCTTCCAAACCTAGCCTAATCCAAACCTAATCTCAGCCCGGCGGTAGGGCAGCAAACTCGTCAACCAGCACGCCCATACCGTCGAACCATCTAGAACCCTAAGTTTTATTTAAAACATACACTTAGGGTTTCGCCATTCGCCCTCTCTTCCAAGTCGATCTTGTGACCTTGGCGGTCGGCGGCATCTCGTTCTGATCAGCGCCTTTGCAGTGTGTTCGCTCTGGTGTCCTCGGGAAGCTCACGCCATCGGCTCCACTTCCCTTCATCTAGGTCGCCCACCACACGTCGATGGGCTCTCTCTTTTATCGCCTAGTCTTTGGTTCCGGTCCTTGCATGTTCACTCAATTCCACTCTCGATATTGGTTTCTGAACTACGATCAGTTCATTTTGCAGCCCACACCTGGCATCCTCACGCTTAGCTCCCGCCGCCAATTGGACAACACGTTTTCTTCCTCCGCAGTGCGTCGCCACGTGCTTCTCCTTACTCTTTCGTTCTAGCCCTTTCGCATGTCCACCGTGGCTATTGAGGTCCATGACCCACCGTTTTCATGCATTGGATCTCCTCCGCCGCTTTTGGTTCCGATCCATTGCCAGTTTCGTGTGCCTTTGCCAAGGGTTAGCTGGAAAAGTTCTCTTGTGGGTTATGGTGCTCTTCCTTTGTTCCCACCGTCGATCGCTTTTGTTTGGTCTTTGCTCATCACGCTTTCGGTGACGTGGGTTACTTGCTAAGTTGCTCTCTTGGTCTTGTTTTTCTCTGTCATTGTTTTACTACATGCCTTGTCCTTCTTACCCACATGGCTTGTCCTGCCAGTTCCACTCTCCTTGCGTGTCGACTGCATCCGATCTGAGTTTTCAATTTCGGTTGCTTGGTATTTCGAGGTGTAAGCCGAGAGGCTCTTCTTTGCTGCGTTGTCACACGTAGCTTTGTCCTCTTTTCGTGTGTTGGCGCATGTGACGATTACTCAAGTTTCTCTCGGCTAAAAGGACCAAGTTTGTAAATCTCGTTGGTCACCTCACATCCCACTAGTTGGGCATCATTGGTAAACCGGCATGGAGTCTTTGATGGGCTAGTGTTTTCAATCACTCGTTTGTCATGCACTTAATAAACTCACGAGTCTCATCTCCGATTGAGCTGCGGCCAAAGGTCACGCAAGAAGGCGCCATCCTAGTGTAATCGTCCGTCACAATAATTCTATGGCTGTCATTTGACGGCGTGTCCGGAGGGTTGGGCTTGAAACTAATGAATGATTGGGTTGGAGCAGGTAAGGGGTTCGTCGAGCAAAAGAGTCTCGTTCTTGAAGTCTTTTGAACATAACTATCCTGCGTAAAACATGAATCTTGTGTGCGAGTTTGAGAACATATTCGCTTGTTGCTTCCAACAAAATTCTTGCATTGGTGATGACAGCTTTTAACAAAATTCGATGCGGATCTTGCGGACAATTGGTTTCGCGTGAAGCGTCGGAAGCACGTGGTGGGCGTAAGTAATACCTTGCTCGACCCGTTCTTTGTTTGCGCGCAATGCGTCTTGTCGATTGATTTGTGTACGTCACTGGTGTGTTCGATGGCTTTTCATTTGAATCGGATGGAATCGACAAGCAGCAATAACGATTTTCAAATCCAAGAAGGTACTTGATTGCTACATGTATTATCGTTTCTTACTTTGCTTTTACTTTTACTTTGCTACTTTTACTTTTACTTTTACTTTTACTTTTACTTTTACTACGCTACTTACTTTTACTACTTTTACTTTGCTAAGCTACACACACACAGACGCACTTTTACTTTTACTACTTTTACTTTTATCTATTGTGTCAACCCCCGCAGACAGAACTCACATGACGCCACCCCGTGAGCGCCATTCGACAAATTACTTCCCACCCATGGGGATCCAGATATGGCCTTCGCAGTTTGAACCACCACTGCTGGAGATCGAAAGATCGTAGAAAAAGGTATTCGTGAAAAATGATTGTTGTTAGTCCTGTATATTCTCGTTGGTCGAGTCTAACAAAACCCGTGGGTTTCTCCTCTGCGAGCACACAATGTTCTCATGATGGACAAACAAGACCTTAAGCATCTTTGCGAGATGCCCTTGATTGAATAAGATAAAGAAGGTAAGCACTTTTCCTATTTCATAAACTTGATCTAAGTATGCTCGAATCCAAAATCTAACCCTAAATTTATCTCTGCAGGATATAAAAAGAACCTTGAACAACTCAATTGGGCTGAAGCGTACACACTTGTGGAAAGGTTTAATGGACACCGATTTCAATGCAAACAATGTTGGAGGGATATCAAAGTTCCATCCAGCGATCGAGGTAATCAAATTAACATTCATACCTTCTTTGCTTCTTCACATTTACCTTCTTTTAACTTGGCATTCTGAGAATCTTTGGAAAAACAAAAGCTGCCATAAAATATAAAGGACAAAGTCGATGAGATTGACAACAACATTGACAATGCGGCCATCTCCAATCAGGTACACAAAATGTATTTTGTATTTAATTTGTTTTAATATGATTTTGGTTTAAGAAAGTAATGATTTTGGTTTCTGATCAGGCAAAAAAGAGAAAAATAGATGACTTCATGGAGAATGGACCAACTTACGGGCCGTCACAAGAGTTCACCGAGTTTGGAAAGTGGATGAGCAATTTTCAATATCCACCACTTTTTGAAGACTTTAAATCTAAGTATACTGCAATTTGGGAGCATAGTCTAAAAGAGCAAGCGCAGCCCATCTTGAATGAAGATGGGTCCAACCCACATTCGAGCAGTACAGAGAGATCCAAGCAAGTAAGCCGCGAAAACTCCCCTTTCTCTTTCTTATTTTCTTTACATGTAACTCTATGTAATGTAATTCTGTATGCATTGAATGCAGAGATAGGGGCAGCAATTGAAAATAAGGAGTTGAAAACGACAGACTTGTTGTCTCTCATGGAAGAACCGGAGACAACGAAAAATATTCAAAAGGTACATCGTTTGAAAGATACTATCTGTTTGCATTCCGAGATGAATTCTAATGAATATGTTTCTTCGTAACATACGATCACATTTCCGCGGTGAATCTTCACAAGACGTGTTTAACGCTTGTCGAAAAGGTATATGCAAAGAAAGATCTTCTCCGAATTGAAATGGAGGTAAATGACTAATTACTTTTACTTTTTGTTTGTAGTTATCGGAGAATCAAAACGAGTTGTTTTCACTCTTTGAGGTGAGTACTAAAGTTGGAAAAACAACTATGTTTTATATATGAATTCTGACAAAGGTTTAAATTGCAGAAATATTCTCGCTTGAATGAAATATTCGAAATGATTATACATTTATCTGGACCATACAATCAGCAGCTCAAAAAGTACTATTCTGAAGAGAAGGCACAACCGGAACCATTTTACACTCCATCTACTCCAATAGAAGATGAGTAGAATTTACCAAAATCATTTGAATTACCTTACGACAGTGGGAAAGCTAATGCTTTTACTGTGTAAAAGGATTTAAAAAACGAAAAAGACAGAACAGCAGAAAATGACTGTAAGAGAGAGAGAAATGACATATAAGCCGGGTGGTTTAGGCACCAAGTCTATACAGGTTCACAGACCTCGGCTCCCGCCTCGGTCTGCAGTCGAGTTGGGCGCGTCTCGGCCCCGGCCGCTCCCGCCCGAGAGCGGGCGCGTCGGGCGCCACGGCCTAGAACGGTCTCGGCCTCACGGCCTCGGCCGTTCTCGTGACGCCTCCGCAGCGTCTTTTCTATCGTCAGCGCATCTCCTTCGCTCTCTAGTGTGTCCACCTCCTGGGGCCTTCTTCCCTCGCGGCCCGTGGCGCCTCGACCTCGCCAAGCACGGTCCTTCTCGTCATTCAAAAGCGGTGCTCTGCAGTTTTGCCTCTTCGCTGCGAGGCTCGGTGGTTGACTCTTGGTGTCACTCGCGTCACCCCGTGCAGGATCCCCATTTTATGTCCCAATTCCTTACATACACGGCAAGGGTACATAACCTACTTGCTTCCAGTTACGGGCATTCGTTTGAGTAGTGACACGGGGCTCCGCAATTATAACAACATCACTGTGGAATTGCCATCGGCCTGTTGTGATGGATCGGTCTCCATTGTCGCGATGTCGGATGAGCCATACCTTGAGGGCGGTGTAGTCGGTTGGTAAGTCGCCCCTCATTGATTGAGGTGTGGACTTCCGAGCTTTCTGGTAGCCTCGTCCACGTACCAATAATCTCACAGCGGTTTCCACATGATTTACGGCATGGTGGTGCGAATACATTCTCGGTTGGTGTGTCCCGTTTGATGACGGATGAGCAATACACCAAGCCGCTGGCGGAGATCTTTGGAGCTTGATTCTTCACGCTTTGACCTCCAACTCGGTCAACCTCTTGGTCAAAGCCTCCACTTGCAGCCCTCCCGACTGCTCACCCTTGAGGAGCATTCCAGCCTCCTCCTCGCGCCCATTTGGCGCCATACTATCTCCCTCGGATTTCCAGATTGTCCTCTTTTTTCCTCGCACAACGCCCTTCTTGCTCATTTGGCCTCTCTGCTGGCAACAAGACTTGCTGATCAATTCTTAGGCCGTCTACAACATGCTCACGTCCTCCCCTTGACCGTGGCAACCAACTCCTCGTGAAATCCATCCGTGGCTTCAAGTCGCTCTCCAGTTTTCAGTCGAGAGATGAAATCAGCGTTCTGGTGTTGCTTCCCTGGCCTAGTTTCTACGTCATAGTCAAATTCTTGCAGCAGCAGTACCCATCTGGCAATCCTTCCTGACAAATCTGGCTTGTTTACAAGATACTTCAACGCAAAATGGTCAACATGAAACGTCACCTTGCAAGCAAGCAGATAGTGTCTAAACTTCTTACAGGAGTAAATGATACCAAGACCCTCCCGCTCCGTGGTTGAGTAGTTCTTTTCAGCATCCGTGAGCTGTCTACCGGCATAGAAAATCGGATGATCCTGTTTCTTCTCGTCTTTCTGACTTAAGACGGTCCCAATAGCATAAGCGGACACATCCACGTATACGTGAAACGGCTTCTCCCAATCCGGCGGTTGTAAAGTTGGTGCGCTCACTAAGCTGTCCTTCAACTGCTGAAAAGCCTCCTTGCGTTTGTCCATTCGAAGGGTGTATCCTTTTTGGTTAATTGTGTCAACAAGGCTGCCTTCTTGGCGAAATCCTTGATGAACCTCCTGTAATACCCCACTAGTCCTACAAAAGCTCGCACCTGCCTTACCGTTTGAGGTGCGTCCATCTCAGCTATCACCGCTACCTTCTCCTTATCTACCTGTAATCCTCGTACAGAGACTCGATGTGCTAACAAAATGCCCTCCGTCATGCCAAAATAACACTTCCCCGGATGAAGTTTCATGTTCGACTCGCATTCGAAACATTGCCTCAAATGGTCTAAATGCGTTCTCTTCTCCCAAACACGCAAATCATCCAGAATACCTCCATGAACTTCCTGTAAAATCTCGAATATCGCTCACCACCACTGGAAAGTGGCGGGCATTGCACAACCGAAAGGGAGCTTCGAATAGGCATAAGTTCCCCAATCCGTTGTGAACGTTGTCTTGTCCTGATCCTCCTTCCGCATAAAATTTGATTGTACCGAATATCCATCCAAGAACAGACATCTCATGTCCATCGTGTCCAAGACACCGTCCATGAAAGGTAAAGGGTGATGATCCTTCTTCGTTTCATTGAGTTTCAAATCTTGACACCGCAACCTTTCCTGCCGCTTCTTTGGTACAATCACGATGGGTGCGACCCACTCACTGGTGAGCACCGGGTAAATCACCCCTCCAAGTATTGGTCGAGCTGATCCTTAACAACCATGGAATACTTGGGATTCAGC
The DNA here is from genome assembly GCA_010909165.1 of Anthoceros angustus. Classification (NCBI taxonomy): domain Eukaryota; kingdom Viridiplantae; phylum Streptophyta; class Anthocerotopsida; order Anthocerotales; family Anthocerotaceae; genus Anthoceros; species Anthoceros angustus. The sequence goes on along the minus strand of VJWM01000330.1, from coordinate 6,978 downwards.
TGATTGCTTGATCCTCACCGAGTGCCCTCCTTCAGTCTATTCGATGTATTCCCCTCTTCCGGTATCCCCGCCATGTCAAGAATCTTGAAGGCAAACACATCAACATATTCTCTAAGGACCCTACGAAACTCATCTTTTCTATCCGCCTAGGTACTTAGAAATCTTGACTACCTTGCTAGGTTCTAACTCTAGGTCTTCTATCGGGATCTACATATGTTCCTCCGGATCGCTACCTATACCGGTTCGGACCCTCTTCCGAAAATCTCGATCATAGGCCCTACCCTTCCAAAAGGCTACTCCTTCCCTATGTGCCTCATCCTCGACTCTTCTACGGCTTTCTATAAGCATACACCAAAATCACTCTTTATTTCGACCTCGATGAAGACCCCGATATGCTTGGTCACTGCCCGAGGAGCTTACCCCCGTGCTACCTGAGGTGTGTGCAGACTCCTGCGACTTCATAGGAGCCTTACTCCATGACACAAAAGCAATCGCCGCAGTCCGCTTCATCGGACTTGAAGGTGATGCCACTACGACCAAAATCAAAAACACACGCAGACCATACAACCAAGGCCTACCTATCAAAACCTTATAGCCTAAATCCAAACCGCCGCATCACAATGTAGGTAAGATGGAAGGTGAGACCCCCAATACGGGCATTCTTCAAGACCCCTGGCTTTCTCCTTGTCCGGTCGGCCATCCGTAAAATACTCGGGCCGGGTGAAACTCGAACCTGTTGATGAGTCCTCCGTCATCAAGTTGACTCGATCCGAATCTAATGGCACGTTGGGCACCAAACACCCCGCAATCTCAACCTCAATCTCGGTGCCCCCAAAATCAACGAGTTCGACCACATTTACCTCCGCCGCTTTCTCCTCCCTGTGGATTCCCCGATCGCCTCCTTCACAATTTTGCGGGATCTTGGACTCACCGCAAGCAAGCATCGATCGACCACAAATTCGCGGTCAAGTAATGCGTCAGCGAAACTGGAGATCTTATCTGACAAGGTTTCCTCCCCGCTTGCAGCCCTGACGCTGGTCGACTCCGACCTTATTGGTAAAGTTTCCGATTCCATGATCCCTCCTATCGGGTGGGTTCCCATACCCGGTGGATCCACAATCCCTGGCTCCGCGACCCCCGCTTTCCCGTGTCGGGTGAGCCTGTTCAATTCATCTTCCAGCATTGCCGCTACTTCTCGGCTAATGTCGGGAGGAAACGCGTGCCTCCTCCCTCCTTTGCCTTCGCCTCGCCTACCGAGGTAGTCTGGGTCTATCCTCAGTGCCGACACCGGGTAGTCCGCCCACCGCCTCGGTTGAGCCTGCTTCGCTCACGCTCCGAGGCCAAGGGGTGAGTCATCCCTCACCTTCCTCCGCTTCCTTTCCTCGTGCGCACGCCGTTTTTCCGCATTCCGTCCTTTCTCTCGACGGCCTGATCTGGTGGTCACCCTGGCCACCATCAACCTTCATCTGCGCTCATTTCTCCTTCATATCCTTCCTCCACGATTCCTGATGTCACACTGAATCCATCGAGGGAATCATACTCCGCTTCCACCTTCAAGACCGTGGTGGTCAGTAATTGCGGTTTTGTTGCCGTGCCTCTTCGCTGCAGCTCGTGAACTCGACTGGTGGCCACTCGCGTCACCCCCGTGCATCTGGGATCCCCCATTTTATGTCCCAATTCCTTACATACCTGGCAAAAGGGTACATAACCTACTTGCTTCCGCGGTTCTGGGCATTCGTTTGAGTAGTGACCGGGCTCCGCAATTGTAACAACACCCCTGTGGAATTGCCATCGGCCGTTGTGATGGATCTGGTCTCCATTGTCCCGGCGATGTCGGACGTGAGCCATACCTTGAGGGAACTGGTGTAGTCGGTTGGTAAGTCGCTCTCATTGATTGAGGTGGTCGACTTCCAGTGACCGCTTGTACCTGGTACGCCTCGTCCACGTACCAATAATCTCCTGGCATGACGGTTTCCACATGAGACGATGTCGTGGTGCGCGAATACATTCTCGGTTGGTGTGTCCCGTTTGATGACATCGAGCAATACACCAACCTCGCGGCGAAGGAGATCTTCGTGAGCTTGATTCTTCACTGCCTTGACCTCCAACTCGGTCAACCGCTTGGTCAAAGCCTCCACTTGTCCAAGAATCCCTCCTCCCGCAGACGTTTCTCCCTTCTCCATCCGACGGACCGTCTTCCCTTTCCTCTCCTTCTCCAATGCCCGCCTCCTCTTGTCGTTTTGACCTTCTCCAGTCCTTCCTCATTCGTCGTAGGCCTTCTCGATTCTTCATCCGATGTGGAGCCTTCCCAGTCCTCACTTTCTCGATGAGGACGAGGCAGCTGGAGGAGGTAGAGGAAGACGAGGAGCTAGATCTCCTCGATCCTTCCTCTTCTTATGACTTCGCCTCTTCTTCCTCCTTCTCCCCAACCTGGGACTCCCATTCCTCAGGCTAGCGGAGGGCCCGCTAACGAACGGACGCTGGAGGGGCGCCACGCCGAGAGGCCACAGGGTTAGGCCGGATCGACCCAGGCCGTGCGCCCGACGAGCGCCTGCCTCGGCGGGAGCGGCCGAGGCTGGGGCCGAGACGCGCCTACCACTCGACTTCAGACCGAGGCGGTAGCCGAGGTCTGTGCGCATCTTTAGAACTGTTGCCTTGTGCAACCACTTTAAAAGTCTTTTTTCTCTCTCTTTCACAGTTTTCACTTTCGCACTTCAGAGTTTTCACTTTCACGCCTGTTTACGTTTGCCTTTTCACAGTTTTGGGATTTATCCTTTCTAACTTTCTTCTGCTGGCGTTGAAGGGGTGTACACCGGCGATTTCGGATCTGCTCTGTCTTCAGAATAATACTTCTTTCTTTGTTCATTATGTCCGAGAAAGTTAATCATTTCAAAATTTCGTCAAACGGAATATTTCGCAGGCAATGGTAAATGTTAGATATCGTACATATTCAATTTCACCATGGGATGTACTAACCTCAAATAGTGCAAACAACTCCTTTTGATTCTTCGATAACTACAAACAAAAATGCAGTTAATATTTTACCTCCATCTCAAGTCGAAGAAGATCTTGCTCGGTAAATACCTTTCTCACTAATGTGAGGCAATGGCTGTGATTTCCCACACTACGGAAATGTGATTGGGCGTTAAAGAGGTATCAACGTTAGAATTTACATATTTGGAAAATCTGAATATCAATTTTTCCTTGTTTACATAAATTGTTACGGAACTAACCTTTTGAATGTTTTTGTAGTTTCGGATCTTCCATCGAGTCAACAAGTCATGGTTTTAGCTCCTTATTTTCAATGGGCGATATTTCTACATTACCAAAACTCAAATTTCATTAGTACTACATAAACCGATTCGAAACTATACTAAGAATAATAAACCGATAACACTTACTTTTTGGATCTCCATGTCTTGTTAGGGTTCTTTTGTCGACCCATCTTCATTGCGGATCGGTGCGGTGGATCTTTGAGGCTATGTTCCCAAATGGGAACATATCTACTTTTAAAATCTTGGAAGACTTGTGGATCTTGAAAGTTATCCATCCATTTTCCAAAATCGGCAAATTCTTCGATGGTCCATACGTTGGTGCATTATCTTGACTCGTCTTTTTCCTCTTTTGTCCTTTGAAAAAGCAGTATTATCGGGTTATACTACTTACAAATATACTAATTATTAATTACAAACATACAAAGCAATTACGATGAAAGATGGTGTGTTGTTGATTTTGTCGTCCATTGCTTCAATTTTCTCCTTAATTTCCTTAGCTGCAGCAACTTGTTCAGCAGCACTCTGTAAACAAGGAAATTAGTATTTATTACTGTAAATAAATACACATGATACTGAGTGTTAGTTGTTTACCTCCAAAATCGACTGAATTGAGATCTGTTGTCCATTAAACCTCCGGACCAGAGTCATTGTTTCCAACTCTAATTGGTTTGTTCGGAGATTCTTCTTAATATCCTGTAACCATATACAACTAAAGTGAGTTCGGTTGATGTTCTGATCCTCTGAAAGTTGCGAACCAAGTCTTTACCTTTTTAATTTTTTCCGGTTAGGGCACAGCAAAGGAGCTGCAAGTCCTTTTGTCCATTGATGTGAACATAGTGTGCTCGTTAGTCTTGTATCAAAGATATCGAGTTAGAAATGTTCACGGAGATTCAATTAGTTAATTGAAATGTATTACCTTTCTCAACTATCTTTAATATCTCAATGAGAGGATTTCAACTTCACTGTCATCATATCCTGGATCCCCATGGGTGGGAACATTGTTGTTTGATCGCCATTAAGGTTTGTTGGGTCTTTACTATTGTCACTTTACGGAAAAGCAGTCATTTTGATATGAGAAAATGGATTTGGCTGTGGCGAAATGATCATTACCTTCTTGGATGTCGACCATTTCATCGTTGCTCTCATTCTCGGATGCCATTACGTAATAAAAGCAACCGGGCCAATGAATAACTTGAACTTTTGAAAATGCACGCGTTTGCATCACGCATTGCTTCTGTGCGGCATGTTGTCCGCATGCCGTACTTTCAGCTGATAAAATATACTACGGCAACACAAAGATCGGATATGACTTACGCTCAAACCGGTTTTGCATGCGTCTCGTTAAGATATTCGGACATGCAATTTTCCAACGAATAGTTAGGAAAAACACGGTTAGAAATAAAATATGATTACGGACTTTTGAACGTCGAGTGATCCAATATCAAGAAAGCTGCATACCGATGCATGCCACCGCTTAACGCGCATGTTGCGCCCTATAAATACCTCGGCATAAAGTTGACTCGACAAGTTGTCACGGACGCGATGTTGACTCAAACATTGCTGAATGACCAATCGACTCTAGCTACATTTTGAACGAGGTTTAAAGACAATGTATGCCTAAGGAAAGGATTTCGCATGCGTGCATTTATAGGTTGAGAGCGTTAGCTGCCTCGCATGCAGTGGCGCATGCGCGGAGTCACTACTGAACGGGTTACGTCCGGATGATTAACCGAGATTAAGCGAGAATAAAGAGACAGATTAAGCGAGAAAACGTCAAGCAGATCAGAGAACTATCGAAGACTTGCTAGCGTTTTACTGGTCAGTAGTAGCGCGACTTTGAAAACGGAAACGAAACTGTAGAAAGATAAGTTCGCTACCTGTAGGCTTGTTACCGTTCCCGATGTCTTCTTGCAGTATTGGACTCTGAAGGGGCTGTGTGTAGAGGAGTCTCTGAGGTTTTCTGCAGCAACATACAAGGTAAGAAGACTGTTTTTGCAAGCAAACTTACAGCGATAACGAGCTATTCACAACTGAGGCAAGAGTCGCGAGACGGTAGGGTGTTAGGGCAACAACAAAAGAATAAAAGACGCGACACGACGTAAGAGTGTTTGTCGTCGTACCCACGGAGGACGCGAAGGGGAGACCTCTTTTTGTCTCCTTGGCGCTTGCAGGAGCGGCTTAAGCAGGACCGGTGAGTGGAAACCGAAGCCCGTCGAGCGGGAAAATCTGCGGCAGACTCAGTTCTTGCACGGAGCCCAACTCTTCTGCCGTGTTCCGGAACCTTCGCGTTGTGTGGTATCCCTGCGGTAGACAGTCAAAGCATGAGCATAGGCACAAAGCGAAAGACGACAAACAATTTCAAAGGCAAAACAAACTCACTGGCAGCGAAGTTTTCTGACCTTTGTTGCCAATCGCACAACGTCTTCTGTAAACGTGCTCTTCACCTCTGAGGGCCACCAGTCGATGATGAGGTATTGCTTGTACAGCCGTCGCCTGGAACCAAGGGGCGGAGGAAGCCAAACAGTCGGAGCAGGTGTTTGATCTGAGGGCGGACGTTCGGGCTCCTGGACAGGAAGACAGCGAAAACTCGCTATTCACTACAGAGAAAGCAGCCTGTTGGCGTGGTGGGCGGTAGGGCGTTCATAGGTGAAGACAGCAGCCTTGCTGCGAGGTGAGCAAGGGACGAGAGAAGGAGGCAGCCTGTCGGCGTGGTGGGCGGTAGGGCGTAGGTAGGAGCGGAACCAGCAGCCTGGCGGACGATGGAACTAGCGTAAGAGAACTAGCGAGGAGCTGTAGGGCGAGAGTGACACACCCTGGCGGCGTGCTAGGGCAGGGCGTAAGAAGGGGAGCAGCCTAACGGCGTGGTGGGCGGTAGAAAGTAAGTCTGAGGCGTGAGTGCTCCTTAAATAGACTTGAATTAGGGTTCCATGCTCAAGAGCTGCGGCGTGTGTTCATTGGCGGCGAGTTCGTTTCGCCACCTAAGAGGTTCGGAAATTAGGTTAGGTGTTGCATGGCTAGGTTTGGAACAAGGTGACTAGGTTCGGTTGAGGAGGGCGCTGGCGGCCAACGAATGGCGACCCTAGGTTGGTTGGGTGTCCGGCTCGGTAGAGTAGGTTTGGTATTTTCAAATTTGGTTCGGTAGAGAGAGAGTGGCGGCGCCGACAGAGTGAGAAGGGTTAGGGTTTTGGGGCCTATATAAACGGGTTCACGGACCTCTTTGGTCTTTTCGCTGGTGCGTTTTCGGGGGCTTGGGACCTTCCAGCTGCGTCATTCCCTTTCCGCTGCGTCTCTGCGTCTCCCTTTCTCTACTCCCCTCTTTCTCTATGTCCCTACGCACATGTTTGACGTCCGATTTCCAAGGTTGTTTCGCTTCAAGTTTCCCCGCTTTTGTCCGAGGGCCAAGGCGTTGGTTTCTCACTTGTTGCGGTCCAGGCCAAGGCTGTCAAAGGCGCTTCTAAGGTCCAGCCCCGCTCCTGTTTTAGTTGCCTTAGCGTTTCTTTTCGCCCGTCTTGTGGTGTTGCATCATGTCGGGTGATTCTGTTCGTCTTGTTAGCTTGCGGACGATCTCGTTGGTCGAGTCCGTTTCAAGGTTTTGATGTGCTTTCGGCCGAGGAGTTGGTTTCGTTGTTCCTTTTTTTTATGTTTACGCTTTATGCTTTACGGTCCGGGCCAAGGTCTTCTTTGTTATTCGAGGTTTCTTTCA
>VJWM01000329.1:0-58677 GCA_010909165.1 Anthoceros angustus | reverse complement strand
GTTGCTCACGATGTAGTCCCGCTTGTCCGGATCCTCGCCGATCGCGCCTCCCCGATACTCCTTCGCCATAGGTGCAGCCACAGGCCGCCTGCTTTGCCGGCCCCGCCTCCATCGCTGTGTTCGCCAATGAGCCAGGGCTCGAGGCCACAGGGAGGCTCACATTCACTGCCAATGCCACTTCCGCCCGCCCAGCCTCCTTCGCTTTCGCACTTCACCCGCCATGGCAGCCCTCCGCCTTCCTCAATGACCAGCCTTCTTTTTCTCTCAAGGCCCAGGCCCCGCCCCCATTCATCCTAGCTCAAGCTCCGCCATCTTCCCAGCGGTCCTAAGAACTCTCGATTTCTTGCTTCGCCTGTGTCCTTCTCCATTTCGCAACGCCCGCCTCCTTACTCCATCGCCTTACCTCCTCCGCCTCCAACAGCTAGAGTCGCCTATCTCCCGGGCCAGTGATCGCCGATCACGCATCAAGAGCCCTGCTCAATTGTATCTTGGAGCTGGCTCCAAGGTATCCTGCGGTCCTCCATCCCCGCTGCCTCCACAAGAATTGAGCCCGGAGATTTTCCATCTCCTTGTTCTGGCCTCCTTCTCTTCTACACGCCGGTCTGCCCGCCCATCGCCACGTGCCCGCCTTCAGTTAGCCACTGCCCCTCGCTGCCTCCTCCACCGGTTCCGATCCCGCTGTAATGGTCCCTTGCCACCTGCTTCCGCCTCCGCCTTCACCCAGCTTCCTGTGCTTGGTGTTGCTCCCGAGCCGCCGGCCAGTCCCGAGCCGCCGCTTGCCTTCTAAGGCTTCCTCCAACTCCTTGCGCCGCTTCTTGCCACCAGAGGTCCTTTGGGCCTCAAGCTTACCGCCCACCGACAGTGAAGGACCTTGTCCGTCTTCTTTGACAACAGACTGACCTCTCGCCTGCTTCTCGACGCTTCCTTCTTCGATCCGGCGAGGGACTCCGGGCTTGGGCCGCCTCCACCGCCTCCCGAGAAGCACCATGCACCTCCTAGTGGCCTCCACTGGGTTTTCTCTGCCGTCCCGAGACCCCAAAGCATACCGTCCATGATGGTTGCCAAGACTCGTGTCTCCTCCACGGCCGCAGTGAGGCCTCAAGAAGTCCGGCGTTGTTGCATCTCCCGGTCCGTCAGGACCATACATCCCGAGCGAGCCGGATTGGCTCTCGGACTGATCAGACCTCGTCCCGAGTGCCTGGTCCGATCCTTCCACCTCCTTGGCCTTTGGCCACTAACCCTTCTCCGCCCGCCTGCTTGGGGCTCGGTGGTGAGGTCCGGAGCCTGGCTTCCCTCTTCTCGGGGACAGACTGCTCCGGATGTGGTTGCCGCGTGCCTCGCACCTTGGCGCCCCGCCTCCGCTCTCATCCTCCGCCTCCTGCTACTCCGTGGGTAGGGGCAGAGGAACTGCGGCGCCTTGGCGCTTCACCAGGAGCCGCTTTCCGCCTCTTGACGACTCGCCTCGTCCCGCTGCTAGGGCTGTGGTGGGTTGCTAGCTGGTGGGCGCCGCCGGGCCAGCCTCCCGTAGGTGCTCCTCCATCGGGGCCTCGCCTCGGAACGAAGGAGGGAGGTGGAATATCCTCCCATACCTCCCTCAAGGCGAGGGGGTCCGCTCCAATGAATGGAATGGGATCCTTCCAATTGTCCTCCTCGGCCCGTTTGGCCTTAGGAGGTCGGACCTCCGCCTTGCGCCCTTCCTCCGCCTGTAGGGGCCAGCCCTTCCGAGCGCCTGCTCTTCTCCTCCTTCAGAGGTTGAGGTCCCCATACATGGATGAGGAAGGGTGATGGCTGACGGAGGAGGCTTTTCACTCCACAGCCTCGGCCTCCTGGTTGATCCGGCGAAGATGATACGCCTCGCCCTCTTCCCTCCTCGAGGCGGCAGAAACAGAAGATTGTCACCAAGGTGATCCACCTTGGTGAGCATGTTCCAATGGACAATGACCTTAGCCAACGCCTCACCCGCCTATCCAAGCAGTCCGACATCGCCCAGCCGTTGGACGACCGCTAAGGCCCCTGCCTCAGATTGCCGCCCGCCGCCCACCTTTCCTCACCTTGGGGCCCGAACCACGCCCCCAATTTCTTCCACCGGGCGGTTGTAACGCCTCGGGACCTCCACGGTCCACCTCGGATCCTCCTCAAGCTCTTGAGCGAACCTCCTTGTTAGCAAGCCAAGATCTTCTTGGCATTTCTCTGGACGAGCGACACAAACATCCGCACCATCAAGATGTCCAAGTGCCCACGAGCTCCTCCGCTCTCCGCCTGTGGCCCGGTTGGGGTATCGCAGGAGTTGCGCTCCACCAAGCGCCTGTGGCTCCCATACCTCCGCCGCCTTCTTGGGTCCCATCACTGGGCTTTCCTCGCTCGCTGTTGGAAATTGCACGATACTCCGCCGCTCTTCCGTTGGCCACTCCAACCACGAAGGTGAGCTGCGCGGCGAGTGCTGGGCGCTTGAAAGACAATACCAGAGAGCTTGGTGTGGAGCGCGAGAGACAGGGAAACCGCCACGAGGTCGCGAGAAAGAATGGCCTTCTCCGCTCCGCGACGCGTCGGAGTAGTCGTTTGGGCTGGTCCTGGGTGTCTCTTTGCCGCCTGTGAATCGGCCCCAGCCGAGGTCTGCATGGCTTACTTCCCGCCTTACGCCCGCTTACTTTCGTTTACGCTGGCACAGCCGTAGCGTCCTCTGTATACGCTTGCGTATTTGCACTCTTTGTGGAAAGCGCAATACACGTTTACACCTGACATCGGCAAATTTCTACGGCCCCTGGTCGATCGCCGCATGCCTGCTCACCTCTCAATACTGGCCTCCACGTGGGCCCCTGTATGTCTAAAACACACTCCGACTCTAAGTTACTTTACCTCGGGCGTATCTCATCCGTAAAACCTCGGTGTCTGGTAGTCCGAATCTCAGCTCCAGGCACTCCAGACCTCGGAAAGTCAGCCCCCCCTCCGGCGTGTAGTCAAGTAGTCTCCTCCCGGGAGTGTGCTCCGAGTCCTTGCCTACTCCGGGTCTCTTCGACCTACCTGCAGTCCTCTCGACCCACTTCAGGAGTGCAATCCCGAGTACTCCTGACTTCATTTCTTCCTTTCCGCCTTTACTTTCTACGCGCCTACCACGAAAACAAAACCTAACTCCATTTTCCTCACCCTGTGAGTCCATGCGTCCACAGTGCACCCTAATATTTTATGTAATTTCACGATACCGTGAGTATAATCTTTTGAAGTCAACTCCGCTTTCACAATTCTTGGAGAATCCTCGACGTGAGGCGTACTGGATGTCTATTAAGCCGATATTCGTGAGATACTTTTAAAGGCACTATGTACACAGGTACATGTGGATCGATGTTCAAGCATACACCAGCTATCAACACATTAACTCTAACGGCATATGCCGAGACTATGGTGACCCACACACGAAAATCAGATCGGGGTATGTATTTGGAGGAGCACCAATATCCGGTCAAGTAAGAAACAACCTACTATAGCTTTGTCATCGAACTGAGTATGTGGTACTAACCTCGCTTAAAGACATAGTGTGGTCCAGTTAGTTTTGAGTGAACTTCACCATCCTCAACTTAAGCCTACATCTTTGTTTAGTGATAGCCGTGGTGCCATTGCACTTGCACGAAACCTGCTTTTCATTCTAGAACTAAACATATAGCTGTTGAGTATCACTACATAAGGGAAAAGTTAGAAGATCAAACCATAAATATTAGTTATGTTCAAACTTTAGACAATGTGATTTATTAACAAAGTCATTGGGAATTGAGTTACATAGGAAACACATGAAATGTTTGGGTATAATGGACATCCAAACCTTTAACCTAATACTCACCCTAGTAGCCTTAGGGCCGATTTAAGATAACCTTAAAATCTTAGCCCAAAAATTATTGTCTTACTATTTTTCTGAACATTTTTCTTCTTCTATCTCAAAATAGCTTAGGTCATCTCCGCCTTCCTCCTCATAGACAGCCAACATAGAACCTGGAATATTTATATTAAAAATAAAAATAATATTTAAGCAGTATTTATGTAATTAAAACATAAATTCCCTTAGCACCAAAGGCACCTACGGAAAATATGTTTGATATGTCCTGAAATTCCTCACATGGGAGACTTGCTATTTTTATCATGTGGATGGTAGTTTCTCACATATATAGGAGTCCGGACATCTCCTTTTCACTTAAACCTAAGGTGAGTATGTATACTTTATTTTCCGGTCACCTTTTGGTAGAATTCCCGCTTATAATAGCCCATGTTTTTGTCTTTAATACACTTAGGGAAACAAAATGTGTTTACACCGATCAATCGCAGAAAATTTATGCTAGGTTATTATAGATCCTAAAATCCACATAGAAATTAGGATATTTAAATACCGAAACCTTTAATTAATATATTCCACCTTTCCGCCTTCCTTCTTGTCGATCCTCCCCATGCCGCCTCCACCCATCTCGCCCAAACGCACCACAACCATGTCACCTTTCCTTTATCCATAAAACTATTAGCACTCGTGGAGACCATATGTACACTAACCCTTCTCTCAACTGGCTTTTTGAACTAATTTTTGTTTTTTTTCTGTTGTTGGTGTAATGGAATGCTTAGGAATCGCCCGCAAGGCCTTTTATACGAAAGTGGTCCTTGGCCCATGGCAATAATATTTTATAAATTATTGGTCCTTGGGCTTCACCCTAGGTATGTTAGGTCGATAGAAAGTCCTTGGACCTTGGCATTTTAGAAATAAAAGTGTCTATATATGCTAGGAATACCCTACGCAATGAAGGTAGAAGTGGGAGGTGGTTAGCTCCACACACGCCGGAATGGGACGATGCTGTGGGAGTTAAAACCCCTAGTGAGGCAAGGTCGACAGAAGTTGGGCAAGTCTGAGCCAATCGGGAAGAAGACCACACCGATAACCGAGAGGTCATGAGATTTCAAGGAGAGAGCGATCGACAAGACTTCAATGAGCCGATGGCGGACGCCATGCATGCCGCCGCCTAGAAGAGGGTTTTCTCACGTGTGGCGCGGAGGTGATCGGGCGCGACGTGCAAGGCGGCGACGGAGGAAAAGACCCAAGACGCCGAGGCGACGACCGGGTAGGCGCCGAGGCGAAGTCCGAGGCGGATGAGTGGTGTGGATCGCGGAGTCAAGGATAATTGTCCCTCCCCGAACCGTGGTTCGAGTAGAGCCCGAGAGGGCTTGAACGGGACAGGAAGGAGGGGAAGAAATGGCGCCTCGAGCATGCGGCAGATCTTGACGCAGCGGCCCAATATGGACCATGGAAGGTTAGAGCTTGCCTGCAGGAGTTGGGTTGAGCTTCATGGAGATGAAATGGTGCTACTATAGTTCAAGATTGGTGCAGAATGCGCCCGCCTAATTGAGGATCAGTCGCAAGAGGGCGACATGAGGAAGAGGCCACAAATTGGGTTTCATTGAGGCTCTTCCGAAAGCAAAGGGCGAGAGGAATCGGAGGATGGGAGTCTAGTAATTGACCCCGAGGAAGAAGACCTAAAAGCCGCATGATCGCAATCATGAAGCCTGGGAAGTGAGGGTTAATAATGGATGGGTGACCCGCCAACTCGGCCTGTGCAATTCTGGTGGGTTGGCCAAGTGGATTTTGTTTTTTCGTAACCGAAATTGATCATGGCGCACTACTCGGTCTTCCTTCATGAAGTGGTTAAAGGCACACGGATTGACTGGGGAGGATGATTTTGAGAGGGCCTGTGAAGAGAGGCGACTCTCCTCCTCGCCTCTTGATCTCGCCCTTTCTCGATTCATGTGTTTGCGATTCAATGCCTAACGAGTTGGAGGTTGTGTCCGCCTTCATAGTTGGAAACCGTCAGGAACTCAAGGTAGAGAAAGAAGAGTCCAAGGAGGATTCAGGAAGGATTCCAGTAGCTTGGGAATTCGCCTCAGAGAATTTGATGAAGGTGGAGAGGTTACAAAGAGTAAGAAGAGGAAGGACGATCGAACGAGGTCGGCCAAAAGGGGAGAACAGCAGGAGGAGGAGCCCATAACCACACCGGATCACTGTGTCAAGACGCAGCAGGGCGGGAGAAGGAGGGAAAGCAAAAGGGAACGGGTTGTCCCCTTGCCGGTGCGGAGGATGAATTGCAACCGCTAGGGGAGTTTTTACGAATGAGGTGCACTCAACCCCTAGGGAGGAAGGTTAATTTTGGCAAAGAAGGCTCACGGAGCTCAAGGACATTTTTGGAGATATTCCATTGGCCCGTCCAATCCGGAGTGGAGGCGAGTATAGCCTGTGACGGGGCTTGTTGTGGAAGGGAATGGGCACCGGACACCCAATTTGGGAATCTACAGTTCTAACTCAATGGCTCGACTCCAAAGTGACCTTCTCTCGACAAGGCGCTATGGCTCTCACTTACCGAGTATGGGGCAACAAGAGAAGTTGCTCAAGGAAAAGTTGGAGGGATTGGAGAGCAGAAAGAGGACCGCAGCGGAGTGCGAGGAGGCACCGAGCAAGACAGTGAGCAATGAGGGCCATGTCCACCCAACAAGAGGCCCCGTGAGTCAAGTAAAAGGGGCGATGCTACGATTGAGGAGCTCCAGAATGAAGTTTCATGAGTCCAAGAATGTGGAGATGGCCCGGAGAAGTTCAAGAAATCCGGAGAGATATAAGCGGAGAGAGATGAGGCTAGGGGCTGTGATCAAGAGAGAGGCAAAACCAAGAAGGGCAGAGCGATGCCACCGAGTAGTCAAGCAACCACCGCTGGGAAAGAACTACCACGGTGGCTAAACCGCCACCGCCGCGAAGGAGGACCCGAGGTGGGGAAGCCAAACAAGAGCGCCGCAGTGGGATGCAACTTCGGATTCCGTGAGGCAGCCCCGGATTGTCCACGGTGGAGAGGGTAAGGACCCCATAGTGTATATTGCACCTGGATGAGGATGCTCGCCGCTTCGCATGGTGAGCGGGTGCTCACTCTAAATGTGTATGTGGTTGTTGGGACAGGAGGGGGCAGAAACTACTGGCTGCACATCTTAACCGCCACGGGTGTCTACCAGTGGTTTCTTCGAACGGGAGCTGGGGCCTACCCCGCAAGTGGTGCTTGAGGAGATGAGCGAGGCGGAGGCCAGAGCGTGGAGGGAGGAACGCACGGTGTGGCTGTCCAGTGATGAGGAGCGGGATAACATGCATGGGGCAATAGACGAGCGGCACCCCCTGGAAGAGGTGAAGGAACCACGGGCAGCGAAAGTGAGGTGGAGGTTTTGAGGGAGAACCGTTCGGATCAGAGGCGTGGTAGGAGAGCGAGGGGAACACCCATGGGTCAGTAGGCTGGGGCAAAGAATCATGAGGCTACCTACTGATTTTAGAGGGAAGGGCATCATAGGTCGTGGGCTTTTTCTTGGATTAGGGATAGGGTGTTTTAAGGGCATGGAGCTATAGTTACCTCGAATTGGTAGGTGCGCCTGTGGTGGATAGCCGATTAATCGAGAAAGAGTGAGCCGTGTGTTCCGCACTGGATGTATAAGAGACCTTTCCGTGTCTCCGATAGACAATTTCTGTGTGAGCTCAGTGTCGAATCTGCTACAAGTTGATTGGAGACATCCGTCAACAACAACCGATTGCACCGCCTCCTCACAAGAGGGCTGTGGAGATCCTTGGGTGGTCGAGCCGAGTGACCAAGCTCCGCATCCGGGGTGGCTAGGGTGATGGGCTTACGCACTGGAAGGAGAGATTTGGTAGTCCTGTAGATTGGTGACAATTCCGGTGCTGTCCAAAGATTTTCCTCCTTCTTTCCAACCCGCCTAACCAAATTGTGTTTAACTCTAAGAGAGGTCTGGGGGGCCTGTGATAGGGGTCTGTGGCCCAAGGGTGGCCTGTGGTAGGGGCTCATGTGGCCTGTGGGAGGGTCTGGCCCGAGAGAGGGATGGCGAGAGCAACTTGTGTGGTGGTGTCCGAGAGTTTAGGAAGGAAGAGGGGAAGTGAGTCGATAAGGAGGAGAGGGTGGGGAAGGTGAAAGTTTTGGGGAGCGCAGGAGAGGGGTTGGGGTGGGGGAAGAGGAATGAAGTAATCTGATGGAGTGAGGCGCCGCGTGAGTGGCCGAGGTAGGCGCCGCCGTGAGTTTTGGGGTGGATACCCCGGAGGTGATCCGGAGTAGCGAACTGTGTGAGACTATAACCTTAGAATCACGCCGAGGAGCCGGGTGTCAATACAGCTGTGCTGCTGGGACCAACCGCATGGTTGAGCCCATCGGATCGAGTCTACGGCGGGCCGAACTTACCACGGTGGTGGGTCTTGACGCTAGTAGGTTGCGGCTGGGTAGGAACCAACCGTAGTAGGGCTAGAACCCATAGTTTTGGAACACCTTGACACAAAACCATTCCCTTTGGGATCGAATCCTAGGACTATAACGACATAGAGGATAAATGTGGCCTCCTGTGTCCTGACGCAAAATACCATTCCACAACCCCGTAACTTTTTTTGCCATAGCTTCTTCTTAGAAACATATTGTAGGCAACAAGCTTCCTATAAGCACATTTGGCAAAGGTGGACATTTTCGAGGAGCATCATTGATTGAAGAGGGGGAGGGGAGGCGGGAGGGATTTGAGGGGTACATCCTCCAACTAGGTTGTGCTTCCCCCCTTTGGTAGACATATCCAGCATTTGCTTTACAAATCTATGCATCCTAGGAGAAATGGCAAATTCTGAAGGCATAATCTCACATTCCTGGACATCAGGCGTCTCTTTTTCAGGCTAGAACGCGTCTTGTGTAGGATCCTAAGGCCCTTCTGTTTCAGCTTCATCCTCCAAGGATGAGGTCAGATCAATGATCAATGTAGGAGTCTTCTTTTTGAAAGGCGCAGAGAGACGAGGTCCGGAGGCGGAGACTCCATTGGCAGCAGGAACGCCGACTATGGGCATCTGCAGTAGGGGCGCCCTCTTACCTTTCTATTAGAGCGCCAAAGAAATGAGCATCCTCGCCGCAAGGACGCCTGGGCGCTAGGGAGGGCCTCGCACACCGCAGCGAGCGGCCGCTGGTGGAGAGGGGTCGCTGGCGACTACGGCACGATGGCGCCCACGCAGCGCCTCCCGTAAGGTGATTAGCACGCCTGGTTGCCATACCGCCGCCATTGCCATCGCCATCACACACCGCAAGCCAAACAACAAATCACGTAATCGCAAATCGCGAAAAGGAGGAAGGAGGGTATTTATTATCCTTTGTATTTTCCTTTTGAAAATTAGCTATTATATTTTCTCGAACTACTTTTAATTAGTTTTAATCCAACCTAATTAAAGTTGGGTGATTAGTTCTCACCCCGCCTCCTTAAGGGGAGTTATTTTAATGGTGATTATTATTTTCAGTTTTACTTAATGCTTTTAAGTAAAGTTTAGTTAGGGACTAGTTTTGCTAGGCTAGTTTTCCTTGACCCTTTTTTGGTCGAAAATCACCCCTAGTTCATAGTGAGTGGGAGTGATAAAATAGCTTACTATTAGGGCACTCTTCACTAGGGCACCTAGGACTTAATAATTAATTTAGCCCTTAGGGCACTAAGTAGTTTCTTCTAATAGTTATTTAATTGGTTAGTTCTATAACCACTTAACTTACAACAACCTTACCTACATAAAGGCATGTACTTTCTATTATAAATCAATGCTATTGCTTGAGCTTGTATGATTCTCATTCATTAGCGGGGCATGCCGGGCCTCCTTGGGTTCCCGCCTTTTGAGGCAAAGGGTGCCGATGCCGCCCGGCCCCAAGAGCCGAGAGCCAATCGAGGGTGCCGCATGCCTGCCGCTCCATGGGGACCCACCTTCATTTGGCCGGAACTCCTCACCGACATCTTCCTGATTCGAGATTGAAGACCGCAGCACCGATATTGGTTTCCGCCATGTGCAGCAATGTATGATATTGAGGTGCCAAGTGCCCCGAGAATTTTCAATAATTCATTTATGAGGTGAACACATGGAAGGGCTTAGAAGATGAGCAAAGACAACTAGTAGACCGAGACATAGAGGATGGACTCCTTCAATTCACTGTTCCACATTCTGAGAAAAAGGTGCGATATCAGGTAGATATCCTCGACATGTGAGGGTACGTGAGGAAGAGAAGGTACTTTTTGTTTGTGATGGATGTGCCCCGTGGTTCTGAGAAAGGCTCAAAGGACCCCGCTTTGATGCAAGTGGGAAATGTTTTGCATGCCTTCCATGATTTAACAAAATGTGATGCAGATCGGATAATCATGAATGGTGTTGAAGATGCCCATTTGGTGAGGGAGGCAATGCGAAGTGGTGCCAAAAGGGGGACTCGCTTTGTCCGGGACAAGATAAACGTAAACAATGACAAAGGTGGTTTCGACACTACCGCTGAGTATGCATGAGGATGGGGTTTGAGAAGACAACAACGGCAATGCGTCATGTAAATCAATGCTTTGCACAATTTAACAATGGAAGATTGCGATTGGCCACTTAAACCGGGTGAAGAAACTTATATCATTCACTCGACAAACTTGTTGTCCGCCCTACCAAAGGCCTTGGGGTTGATGATGAAGCTCATCAAGACATTCTAAGGAAGGCGGATAGTAGATGCTTGTTCAGTGAGTGGGACAGGCTACTTTGTTGTTGTCGCCGCCATTGTATTTCTATTGAGGCGACAAGAGGTGCGAATTCATTCCAGCGAGTATGCATGGAAGTATGCGCGATGTGTAAGAGGAGCTCACCCATGAGCCACACCGCCGAGGAATATCTCCCTGGGCCAAGGAGGTTTGCATGAGTGAAAAAGAAATTGGAAAGGCCTGATTGTGCCTCTGTCGTCGTGAGAATGAAAGAACATATTGGAGACCTTGATGAGGGTATACACTTGATGCAAGATGGCCTTCGCCTCAAAAGTTGATGGGATAGAGGAAGATGATGCAAAGGCAATGAAGTGAGACACTTTCTCACGCGATGAGCTTGCCTTAGAAACATTACCGCTGCCCCTCGATGTTCTCTAGTACGTGTGCAGTAATCCCAATCTCAACTTGCAAGTTGATCCCCAACCAGACACATGTAATAAACCTAGCAATCAAGCCAGCTGTTTGATTGTGTGTTTTATGTACAAGGCCACCAGATGCCGCATCCTACTATGGTTTTAGGGTAATTACTTGATCGGTGCCCTAACGTTTCAAGAAATGTTTATGTTTTCTCAAAATATACCGCTAGCGGCCAAAAACACTAAACTATATTCTCTCGGTCCATGAAATGAAATAGTCGATCTTGTAAACTAGGCTTTACCGAGTCTTGCATAAAGTGTCCACAAGCCTGTCTTCATGAGCAATCTGAGGGGACAAGAAATACGAACTGAAGCATGTTTCCGAACGCATTCATTATTCGACGGAAAGAACATTATGGTTTTATTTAACTACTTATGAAAATAAAATAGTGTCCTCAAACCTTGGATTGAATGTTAGGGACGACAAGTTGGTCCAAGGCCCAAGGAGCGCATTGTTGGGAAGGACGTTAGACAAATCACTTCAAAGATGCCTCGCAACCAAGAGGGCTCGCTTTGAAGCCACCGACTTGGTGTCAAGGAGGATTGGCAAAGTTTGGATGACCTTGTGTTTGCCGTGATATGGGAAACATGCCAAAAGATGACAGGGCCAAAAGATTCCACGTATGGCTTTGGTTTTTCTTGTGGAGAAGATGCTAGGAAGGGTGTGGAAAGCCTATAAAATGGTCTCTAGGAAGGAAGGCCAACAAGCAAGCAAAGACTAGAAAGGTGGCCAGGAAGAAGGTAGGGAAGAAGGGGAGAACGGGGCAGCTAACCTGCACATGGTGAGCCCTGTGGCCCCGTGACTAGGTCACAGAGCCGAGGAAGCCAACACACCAAGCCCGAGGTTGCCGAGGATGTTCAGAGGCATTGGGCAAGCTAGAGAGGCCGAGGTGTAGTGATGCCTATTGTGGATGATGCCGAGGTGCCAGCGTGGAGAAGGTCATCATCTTGTCCATGACGCCCGTGCTTTAAGCCATGGTTCGGGCCATGCTTTCATCATCAAAGGTAGATGTGGAGGCCTGTGGGATTGATGCAGTCGGGTGGGGAATGGTTGGGCATGCCGCATCCTTGATAGATTTGTTCATATTTGCATCGGGCTTGGCGTGACTTAATTGCTAATGTTCTATTCTCTTGTCCATTTTAGAGTTGTGCAGCACTGGGTTTTGCTGGAACCCTCGGGATCATGCTAATTTGGTGTAGTGGTTGTGAGTGTTGTGGGTTGTGGGTGATGCGGGCACATTGGTCGAGGCAGTCAAATTGGCTCGCTGCGATGAGTTTCATTTGTTTTTTCCATCGACATGTGTTGCGCTCGAGGTGTGCCTAAATGTTTGGATCCCTATTATAGGCACGCATCAGGCTAAGCGTCCGAATCGCTGGTTGCATGTGCTCGGGTCGCCTGTGCTGTATTTACCGACGGATTTACCTTGAGTGTGTTATGCTTGCCTGCATGGATTTGCCTGTAGTATCACCGTGGTCTGGTCCCATATGGGCACTAATGTGGGTCTCGACACCTGTAGATTCACATGGTCACAATGTGGATTCATCAATGCTTGACCGCTCGACTTTTGCCCTACTAGAAATGGCAGCCCATGTATGTTAAGATTTGGACCCTCGGATGTAACACTTATGTTGCAATTTTGGGGTCATGTAACACTTTTGGGCCTCTTGTTACACTTTTAGCTTGGAAACCAAACTGAGCGTTTGTTGCAACCATGTTGCAATGGTGTTGCAATTATGTTGAGATGAAGTGAGAGGTGCTTTTGTCCTCTCAAGATTGCAACAAGATTGTAATATATAGTGTTACAAGAAAAGTCTTGTAACACTTTTGGAGGCTTGGTACCAACCTCCTCCCCATCTACCTTCCTCCTTTTACTACTATTACCCTATGGAATACCTAGTTTTACTTAGTAGTTCCCACTATACTGTATGAATATACATATACATAATATATGTACAAATACATTCTAAAAATACACATATATTGTTCATGGTGACATATACTATATGGTAATTTCGTGATATACGGTCATATTCTATTTTGTATAAAATAAGCATATACGCCACACGGATAACGATATACTTTGTACACATCCACGATACGCTTACGCTTTTGTCCTTGAGCACTCGGCCTTTTGTGCCTACGAGTTTGTGCTATGCGACCCATGTTTGCTATGCGTGGGGTTGTTTGGCTCCAAGTCCTCCTCCTTCTCTCTCCTAGACAACCGCCTCATGTCCGTTACGAGCCTTTTGCCCTCGCCGAC
The DNA here is from genome assembly GCA_010909165.1 of Anthoceros angustus. Classification (NCBI taxonomy): domain Eukaryota; kingdom Viridiplantae; phylum Streptophyta; class Anthocerotopsida; order Anthocerotales; family Anthocerotaceae; genus Anthoceros; species Anthoceros angustus. The sequence goes on along the minus strand of VJWM01000329.1, from coordinate 45,431 downwards.
CATGGCTGCTTGGTTGCTCCATTCCTATCCTCCTCCACCTCTTCCACTTTGCGTTGTTTTCACCGTCACACTCAACACATGTCTCATATTTGCCGGTGATAGACACTCGCCTTCTTTGTGCTACAAAGACCGGCCCTCAAACACGCCCCTCCTACTGCATCGGCCTTGTCCCCTATTCACCCAAGACCCCGCCTACTAGCATCGCCTTCTAATGTCACATCACTGTTACGCATCAAATAAAATTTTGAGGTAGGAAATCACAAGATGGAATGGGTCTTGGCCTCACCTTGCAGCTATACATGTACATGAGACCCTCCATTCTTCCATCGCCTTCCCTAACTTCACATCATAGTGTTGATCGCCTGAAAATTTGAGATAGGAAATAACAAGATGGAATGGGTCTTGGCGACCTTGCAACTACTTGCGCATGTACATGTACGAGACACCCGCCATGCTACTATCGCTTCTCTAATATCAAATCACACTAGCTAGTTACGCAACAAATGAAAAATTGAGGAAATCAGAATACCATAATATTTGAACCGCTGAATATACATCAAGCGGCTTTATGCATGAATATACGCTGAACCGGGTTGTGGATGGTCACTAAATCGATGTTCATGTATGTAGGATAATGTGTTCAAAATTATGGTCAAAATCACATTCTACTTCAAATTTACAGAGCACCACCAAAAGGGTGGGGACATTCTGTGGGTTTGCAATGATTTAGCACCGACTTCACACTTTGTGCTGGGATCCGAAACCCCGACGTGTTTACAATATATTGTCTTATAATCAAGGGAATGGAAGCCACTTTTGCATCCGGTTCACATTTACGGTGGCAAGGTATGGAAAATGTGCTTCTCTATGGTAGAAAGGTGAGTAAACATCAAGCGCGATGGGCGCCGATGCCGCCCATCGATGCACACACCTTGCGGCAAAGGCCCTTAGCCATTCCTGCACCAAACAGTCCAACATGGTTTTGATATCCGCCGAGCGGAGAAATCTCTTGTAGTGTACCATGTTCTGAACCTCAACAAAACCACAATTTGGCATACCGGCTCGGAAAGGGCTGCCAAGTTTCACGGAAACATTGGGTTGGCGCCACCATTAAACGAATCCACTAATCGAACAGAGCCATGGCAGCCGTGACAATGGAAGGGGCCACTAGGAATAGACGCACAAAATGTGGTGCGAAGGAGTGCGGCATGCCATCGCAAAGGGTGTTACAAAGGGTTGCGCCATAAGTTCTTAGGAGCGGACCATGACTGGAATATATTTCAAGCCGTCGGTTATTCACTCCTCACCGACTCGAGACCGCTGGGTTCTCCATGCCCAAGACTGGCTATCCCCATCATCCTCGCCGTCACCGACGAGGGAGTGCAGTTGAAGATGGGGACGGAGGGCACTTAACTTCTTTGATAGCTTTTTATCCGCCACGCATGATGTTTCCTAGAAGTGAGATTGAACCCATAGTACACAATGACTCTTATGGACAAACAACTTCGAATGTTGGGAGGCTTCCATGCTTTTGCACCTTTGTTGGTAGGAGGTAGTTCTCCTCCTGGTCCTAACAAAGTATTCCCCGACATACTTGCCCTCGTATGCATCTGTGCTCGGTCGCCACCTGCAGTGAAGTAGGGGTCATCGGTCATGTGCACACTCAAGACCTTTGCAACCTGTAATGCCCTCACAGGAGTGTCCCCTCACAAGGTGACAATAAACATACCTTTTTATCTCCATGATGTCACCATTCATCCGCTCGACCTCTTGTTCCCGTCTTTCCACACTGTAAGCTCCAAGTACATGTCCGTGAGGCACGTCTCAATAAGGCACCCAATATAGCCTCCGAACCGCAGTGGGTACAAGTGCATCTGCAGATCCGCCATACCACTTCCACCGCCTTTTCGCATAAAGGCCGATGTTATTGTCCACAATAGTTGCGATCTCCTCTTGATCCTCCTGTCACTCCACCACCTCCTCGCGTTAGATATGTTGATGCTTTTGCAAACCCTTCCTTAAGTGGTCTACTCCATCTCGCGTGAGGCTTCCATCAACGCCTTTCTTGTCCTTGGCTCAGAGCTAGGTGGTTGTAGGTCCAATCTCGATTTGGAATAAAAGACAAGAACTCCAGCCCATCTTCTGTTTCCCATAACGGTGAGGTCGAATGCTTACTCAATAATACTTTTACCGCTGACTTTTCCTCCCGCGTGATTTTGAACCGGTGTTGGTATGATAGATTGTTTAGCTTAACCGCATTTTAAACTTCCGCCTTTCCTATTTTCAAAGGCCGACGAAAAGAACGGAAGTCCGGAACCTCGGTGGGACCTTCACGGGTTTGGCGTGAAAGCCTTGCTCAATATATCCCGCATGACGGAAGAGTTTTGCCTCTTTGTGCTTCAAATGTTTGGAAAAACACGAGAACATTTGGTCCACTGGTCATGTGTGTGACCTACAAGAAGAAAGCCCACCTTCACTTTTTCAAAGTCCCCACCTCCACGAGCATATTCGGATAAGCAAACAAAGTTGATTCTTGTTCTCCGACATGTGTTGTCCAGTTGCAAATATAGAACCTTGGGAAGTAAGCCAACATATGTATCACATCTTGGATAATGCATATGGTTAAATTAGCATCATTCCGCAAATTTGCGAGTGATACGCCCGGACTTGAACGTGTGATTGTGGATCATACACCCCACCACATGGACTACGCCTTCTTTAGCTCCTTAGGCCATCTAAGTATATGCGTAAGGATGTTTTTTCTCGATCCATGCCATCGATACATAACAACATGTACTTGTGAGGCTCGTATCCTTTCGCTCGATGTTTTGTCAACTTCTTCCGCCTCCTCCATAAGCTTTATGCGATGTTTGTTCAACGCGTCCCGATATATACTCGCCTTCAACCAAACATCATGTCGTCCATCCATGAAATATAACGTCGCGCTAACGACCAACCAACTTCAACCAGACGAACTCTACTATCGCCGGAGTCTAGACGATCCACCGAGGGGCAAAGGCAATAGCATGATGGCAACCCTCGGAAGGGTCATGCCCCAACAAATGAACCTAGGGATCCACCCGTTGTATGGCCTGCATCCAGTCCTTAAATCCCATCTGGCGGGGCGCCACGCCGCCGCCCTCCCCTCAATTAGGATGTGGCATGCGGCGCCTCCCAAGCTCCTTTAGGGTTTAGGTCCACGCATGTTGCCGCCTCCCCCATTGCACACCCTCCACCCATGAGGGCGCATGCCGCGCCCTCCTCTCCCTCCCACAACACGAGGGCACCGGCATGCGCAACCCCCCGCCCTCCGTTCAATGAGGGCGGCATGCCGGCGCTCCTCCTTTAGGGTTTAGGTCCCGGCATGCCGCCGCCTCCTCTCGCACACCCTCCACCCATGAGGGCGCAGCATGCCGCGCCTCCTCCTCCCCTCCACCGAGGGCGCCAGCGCCTCCCTCTCCCACCCGATGGCGCTCGCAACCGCCCGCCTTCATCGCAGGGGCCGAACCGTTACCTCGACCAAGGTTCAACCTCCACCATCACAACGATATCGATGGCCCACATGTCACAACCTTTCACCTTTATACCATGCCGAAAACGGTGTGGAGCGATGAGCTTACCTTGATCCGTCTGCGATCCAAAGGTTCAATGTTGAACTTTAGACCGCAAAGAGAACATGTTGAAAACCGATTGGATTTGGGTATCTTCACTTGAAGTTCTGCTCCCATAGTCTCGTAAAGTAAGCATACGAAATATACCGCAGCCCTTTTGCTCCATGCCACATTTGTATTGTGTCCACACTTCTAGTTTGGTGAAAGTGTCGGAAGATTGTAGACTTCAACATTAGGCGCCGCCGCCAATTGCGTAAATGTTGCATCCATCCATGCAATAGCGCCCAATGCATGAGAGGATTTCACCCGGGCTTGGCTTGCTACAATCCCATGGTGAATTCAAAAGACTCGCCTTCACCTCCTCGTACCTTTCCGACCCTATGCAATACACCCTTCAAGGATTTCGTGCAACACTTGATTGGAACCGGTGCCTTGTGAAAGTATGTCTTTGCCATTCGAACCATGGTCGTCTTACAAGGGTCTCTAGGAATGTCTCTCCGACCTTCCCAACCTAAGGAACCTTTGCCTCTCTTCCGAAACCTTCCTCGAAAGTCGTTGAATACATACTTTGTTGCAACACGGTTTACGGAAATCCTCCGTAATCGTGTCCGTCTCGCCTTCTTCAAGGAGACACCACCCCTGTTTGCAAACGAAACGCAAGCTCTCATAGTGCAATGTCTCCGACATTGGCTTCGGATGATATGTACACTGCAGCCTGTGAGGTGAACGGAGGGTGGGGAACGTCGCCAAGAATATCGCCCCCGATGCACCCAAAACTCCACACGAGGGCGAAAGAGACCTCTCATTGCTGCTGATGGCTCACTCGAGGGCGCATCTCCTCGTCTTCTAAGTTCCATAGCCGCATACAAGTTCAAGTTCCGAGGCGTGGCACATAGGGGTGCACGAATGGTGATGAGTCCTTCGACCTCGACGCAAGCATGTTTAATACAAGGTGAAGCTCATCGCCATCGCGATGATTACCATTGCAAACCCGCATGCCCTGACGGTTGTCGGAAAACATCCAACAGCACGAATTAATTATGAAACAGAGCTTTTCAACAAAGAGCACTTCAATGTGGTCGCCTCATCGCTGGCAAAGTTTGCAAGCGCTTATGGGAAATAGATCGGATGCTCCTTTCGCCGCATGCTTGGAGTGCAAGACATTACGATGCGGACAAGTTCCTCCCATCCGCACTCCGATCCGCATGACACCCACGGTGAACAACGACCCGGATACAAACTACATTGAAGGAGCAGCAATCGCTGAAGCTACCTCGTATCCTCATCGGTATGGGTGGAGTGGAGCATGGTGTGACGTTCACGCCTCGCGAACGCGAACGAGCCACCACAACCAGAGCAACAAACAAGGAGGAGGGCAAATTAGTATGAGACATCGGAGAACAAGCCGGATGCCTTAGCGCCAATATTTGCATTCACCGTTGGAGAAGATCTACCTATCAAGTCGGATCCGACGCCATTTGTCAAGGACATAAATGGCTTGCCGCTCTATCGGAATCATTTAATGCAGTACGTAACACCACGTGGAAAACATGGGCACCTGCTTAACGAAACCATGGCAAAGCAAGCGGTGCCGAAATTAGGGTTCCAAAATGGACACACAAACGCGGCGATCTCGCAGCTTTTAACCCGCCCCGACCTTTTAGGCGTTCAACCTTACCGTAATGGAGGCCCATCACGGCCACACCGTGTTCACCAAGCTGAGTTGCGCCCACTTCCGCAAGCCGAACGCCGCGCCGCCCACGCCGCTTGTTCGTGATTTTTGTCAATTGCGCCGCTGCCCGTGACTTCGGTGCGCATCCTCACGCCTTTTTGCATTGAGGGAGAAGGTCACCGTAATCAACCGCTTGCTTTGGCAGAGTGGCTGGGCGGAAGAAGGAATTGGTGGATCGGAAGAAGAAACCGCATGTAGACAAACCAAAACGAAGAGACCAAAAGGGAAGAAGGCGAGCAACCCACGCAAAGGAGCCGTGGAGTGGATGCACACCAAAGTTCGACTTGTTCCAATTCGTGAGCACAGCTAACGAGCCTGATGTCGAGCGCGGGCCCTGAACTCTCGTGGATCCTGGTCGGCAAAGGTGAGCACAACGGCGAGGGCGGAGGGAAATCGAGATGGCCAAGTCAAAAGCCGCCGTGATTCTAATCCTCACCTTTTACGCTTTGAGGAGACTGCTCAATTGCGGACACACTAACCATTGATGAGACAATTCTCCGGAGAAGGATGCTTGTGACATGAGCGCAGAGCTCAAGAAGACAATGTGGTGTGGACACCCATGCTGAAATTGTGGATTTATGGCCACAATGGTGCTGCCAATCGAGAGCCGGTATGTGGTCCGGCAACTTTGATAGAAGCGGAAGGAGATCCGGATATTCAGGTGACTTCAAAGCCTTATGGGTTTGAAGCTTTGCCGGGGGTCAAGATTACGGTGTTCGTGTTGAGTAGCAGTGTGCTTGCATAAAGAAAAAGTGCGAGCCACGAACTCTCTTAAATTCGGAAGCTCTTGACGAGGATTGTAAGTGTATGTCTTTGGAAGTCATTGATTTTGAAGTTTTGGAACATCATTGCATCCACTTAACACTTTTCGCACTTCTAACGCTTGGGCGTAATGCAAGGAATTTTTATCGATGCTTATGTGAGGTGATTACAAGTTCTATCATCAATCACCGTCGGAGATGTCTTTAGAAGGACCGTGGCTGGGCTATCTCGACTATGAACCTGGAAGGAGATGAGGACGAGGGCAGTATGGACCCTCGTGAAGAGGATGGCCCTATACCGAGTGCTTGGCACGATGATTTAAATGTCGGAGGAGGACGGGATAATAAAATTGAGGACTAATGGAATTTGCTTCCATAATGCTCGGGCATCCATGTGCCCTATTCCTTCCAATCCGATGAGGACATCGCAGCAAGGCAGCGGAATCTGTCGCAGTGAGCATGGAGTTGGGTACCCCATGCATCGGTTTATACTGCAGTATGAAGGCATGGAGAGAGGGGGCGCGTGTGGCGCCTCTTCTCGGCACAACCGCCGCAGGCTGCTTATCAAGTAGTAGTTCCACTATACTCATTATGAATATACATATACATAAATACATGTACAAATACATTCTTCGTAAAATACATGTATTGTTCATGGCACATATACTATATGGTAATTTCTGTGATATACGGTCATATTCTATTTTATATAAATATATCGCACAGGATAACGTACATACTTTGTACACGTCCACACGTTTACAGTTTGTCCTTGAGCACTGTGCCTTTTGTGCCTCTGAGTTTGTGCTATGGACCCATGTTTGCTATGTGCGCATGGGGTTGTTTGGCCCAAGTCCTCCCTCCTTCTCTCTCCCCTAGACAACCGCCTCATGTCCGTTACGCCTTTTTGCCCCTCGCCGACCATATTGTGGTTGCTCCATTCCTATCCTCCTCTACCACCCACCTCTTCCACTCGCGTTGTTTTCACCGTCACACTCAACACATGTCTCATACCGTGATAGTACACTCGCCTTCTTTGTGCTACAAAGACCGGATCCGCCCTCCAAACACGTCCCTCCCACTGCACCGGCCTTGTTACTCCCTATCACCCAAGACCCCGCCCTACTAGCATCGCCTTCTCTAATGTCACATCATCGCCATTACGCATCAAATAAAATTTTGAGGTAGGAAATCACAAGCATGGAATGGGTCTTGGCCTCACCTTGCAGCTATACATGTACATGAGACCCCGCCATTCTTCCATCGCCTTCCTAACTTCACATCATAATAAGTTACGCATCACCTGAAAATTTGAGATAGGAAATATGACATGGAATGGGTCTTGGCCCCGACCTGCAACTACTTAGTTGTACATGTACAGAGACACCCGCCATGCTACTATCGCCTTCTCTAACATCAAATCACACTAGCTAGTTACGCAATGCCTGAAAATTGAGAGGAAATCATGATTGGAACAGGTCTTGGCGACCTTGCAATGCTCTGCACAAGATCCGCTATGCCAGCATGATCACGCCCGCCACCATCCCTTCACCAACCTCATGTCACACCGTTACGCATCACCAAAAATTGAGACTGGAAATCACAACATGGAACGGTGTCTACTTGAAATCACAGGGAATGGGCCTCCTCCTCCTTCCTCTCCCCTCCTCCTCCTTCCCATCTCCCCTCCTCTTCCTTCCCTCTCCCTCCTCTTGCTCCTCTTCTTTTCCATCTTCCCTCCTCCTCCTTATAATCTCCTCCTGTCTTTCTCCCCTCCTCCTCCTTCCCTCTCCCTCCTCTCCTCCTCCTCCTCCCTCCTCTCCTCCTCCTCCTCTACCTCGATCCTCTCCCCTTTCCTCCTTGCCTCCTTCCTCCTCTCCTCCTCTCCTCCTCCTCCTCTCCCCTCCTCCTCCTTGCCTCCAACGCAGAGTGAGCCTCGCACCACGAACTTAGACATAGGTAAATAATATTATGTTTAGGTTACAAGTATATACAAGTATAAATACATATATATACACATAAATACGTATTTATATATATATATATATATATAGGAATATACACAACAAGTGGGCTGCAAACCATATATATAGATAGACATATAAATAATCTAGAATCCTACTATACATAATCGTAAAACAAGAGTTTTCAATTGTGTATGTGAGCTTAAAACAAAACCGGATGTGGACACAAGGGTGCATTGAAGAGGGAAGGTAGATTATAAATGCATAGCTATGCAAAGGAGGCAAAATGGAAAGAGAATGACAACACGGGAGAGAGATAGAGTTCTACTTGTATCATGTAGGAAAAGCAAGAGGGAAGAATAAAATAGTAGTGTGAGGGGAAACACATGTTGCAACACAAAGAGGGAAAAATTATAAAATGGGTGTCATCTTGAGCATTAACTAGGAGTGTGAGGTGAAAGGAGAGACCAAAGGTGTTGTTAAGATGGTGAGAGAAGGTGGAGAAGAAAATCACAAACTTAACACCAAGCCAACAAACTTAATGCTAAGCTCTTAATGGTGAGGTGTAAGGTCAAGCACCACTTGCATGTTGTTAAGATGGTGAGAGAAGGTGGAGAAGAGTATCACAAACTTAACACCAAGCCAACTAACTTAATGAGTGTTCCAAATGGAAAGTGTTACATGAAATTGTAACAAAGGACTAACATAAGCGAGTTTGCATAGTATATGTTTGAAATCATAAACAATGCTTGTGAGAGAGAGGTGTACTTAGGAGGGTGAGGTGATGAGGGAGAGTGGTTCGTGTTAAGATGGTGACAAAATGAGAAGGGAATAGTGTCAAACTTAATACCAAGCCTACATAGCTTGTTGCAATTTGGAAGTGTAACATAAAATTGCAACAACGGCTTAACGAGGCTTCCTTTTCTAGTAGGGTTGCTGTGTGTGCTTGGGCATCGTCGTCACACGACCATTGTGCAGAAGCCGGTGGTGGTGCCAATTCATGCCACGATCACCGGCATTGAAGCTGGTGGTAGGTGCCCACTCATGCCACCTGATCACTGGCATTGAAGCCAGTGGTCAGGTGGCCACTCATAGCCCGTGACTAGTGGTAATGATCCGGGTGGTCACCTCCCATGAGTGCTTATAAGCTTGGTCACATGATCACACGATGTGCACTGTCCTGGTTTTAATTTTCCTTCATGCTTCCAGAGCCGGTGGATTTGCCAAATTGGGAGACGATGAGTGTGCAGACCAAGGTTCAATCGCAATTGATATTGGAGCTTGCAATGTTATCTAATGAAGAAGCTTGTTTGACAACAAAGGCATTGGAGGAGCAATCCAAGTTGAGTAACATGAAGCTTGGCGTGGCTAAGCCTTATTTGTGCACAAGTTGATGGCGACCAAGCAACGAACGAGGTTTTCTCGCCACATGACTTTCCAAAGACTCTACATTGTTGTCTTGCTAGAGGTCTAACCTGCAAGCTAATTTTGGGCCATAGGCAAAGGCTGCAGGTGTTAGCCGCGTTAGAGCCCAGACTGCTATTACAGAAGCCATAGAAGCTGCCCTCATAGCCAATAGGAAAAAAGCAGAAGAGCTTGAACAGTGATGTCGATCGGCCAAGGAGCTGACCGATGTTTTTAAACGCATACATGCAATGATGAAGATGAAAGGCTCAATTCCACAATGGATTCTAGCTCCTAGCCACTCAAGCATTCGGGCCTTACAGTTTCTTGTACGTGTGATTCTCATGTAATGAGCGGGTCTTCTTGCCATGCGGGCATTGCTTCCACGATGCTTGTTTGTTTCAATCGTTGCTTCTGTCTTGCTGAGGATGCAACCTTGATGTGCACCAAGATGGCCTTAAATCACGAGGGTGGCCTTTAATAAGTAACATGCCCAATGACTCGTGGCAAGTAGATGAAGAAGAGGGTAGACGATTGGATTACATTGAACTTGCACATGAATAGGAAGAACATGCTAGAGTCACGGTCAAATATAAATGAATCTTGGACCCTTTTTGTTTCCTCCAACACCTACAACGTCAACAACGTCGACCCTCTGATGTCGGGCGGGGAGTTCAACGCCCTCAAAATGAAGGAGTCCGACACGGTGGCATCACATACCTCAAGATTCCGATTCACGAGGGCGGTGGCTCGGCTCGACCATGCCAGACGGCCTTGCCCAATTGCGATGAGCTTACCACCCTCCTAGACATCTTGTCACCGATCGATCGCGATGTCAACACGGTGTCACCGGCTCCACCTCTTCCACTCGCGTTGTTTTCACCGTCACACTCAACACATGTCTCATACCGTGATAGTACACTCGCCTTCTTTGTGCTACAAAGACCGGATCCGCCCTCCAACACGTCCCTCCCACTGCACCGGCCTTGTTACTCCCTATCACCCAAGACCCCGCCCTACTAGCATCGCCTTCTCTAATGTCACATCATCGCCATTACGCATCAAATAAAATTTTGAGGTAGGAAATCACAAGCATGGAATGGGTCTTGGCCTCACCTTGCAGCTATACATGTACATGAGACCCCGCCATTCTTCCATCGCCTTCCTAACTTCACATCATAATAAGTTACGCATCACCTGAAAATTTGAGATAGGAAATATGACATGGAATGGGTCTTGGCCCCGACCTGCAACTACTTAGTTGTACATGTACAGAGACACCCGCCATGCTACTATCGCCTTCTCTAACATCAAATCACACTAGCTAGTTACGCAATGCCTGAAAATTGAGAGGAAATCATGATTGGAACAGGTCTTGGCGACCTTGCAATGCTCTGCACAAGATCCGCTATGCCAGCATGATCACGCCCGCCACCATCCCTTCACCAACCTCATGTCACACCGTTACGCATCACCAAAAATTGAGACTGGAAATCACAACATGGAACGGTGTCTACTTGAAATCACAGGGAATGGGCCTCCTCCTCCTTCCTCTCCCCTCCTCCTCCTTCCCATCTCCCCTCCTCTTCCTTCCCTCTCCCTCCTCTTGCTCCTCTTCTTTTCCATCTTCCCTCCTCCTCCTTATAATCTCCTCCTGTCTTTCTCCCCTCCTCCTCCTTCCCTCTCCCTCCTCTCCTCCTCCTCCTCCCTCCTCTCCTCCTCCTCCTCTACCCTCGATCCTCTCCCCTTTTCCTCCTTGCCTCCTTCCTCCTCTCCTCCTCTCCTCCTCCTCCTCTCCCCTCCTCCTCCTTGCCTCCAACGCAGAGTGAGCCTCGCACCACGAACTTAGACATAGGTAAATAATATTATGTTTAGGTTACAAGTATATACAAGTATAAATACATATATATACACATAAATACGTATTTATATATATATATATATATATAGGAATATACACAACAAGTGGGCTGCAAACCATATATATAGATAGACATATAAATAATCTAGAATCCTACTATACATAATCGTAAAACAAGAGTTTTCAATTGTGTATGTGAGCTTAAAAACAAAACCGGATGTGGACACAAGGGTGCATTGAAGAGGGAAGGTAGATTATAAATGCATAGCTATGCAAAGGAGGCAAAATGGAAAGAGAATGACAACACGGGAGAGAGATAGAGTTCTACTTGTATCATGTAGGAAAAGCAAGAGGGAAGAATAAAATAGTAGTGTGAGGGGAAACACATGTTGCAACACAAAGAGGGAAAAATTATAAAATGGGTGTCATCTTGAGCATTAACTAGGAGTGTGAGGTGAAAGGAGAGACCAAAGGTGTTGTTAAGATGGTGAGAGAAGGTGGAGAAGAAAATCACAAACTTAACACCAAGCCAACAAACTTAATGCTAAGCTCTTAATGGTGAGGTGTAAGGTCAAGCACCACTTGCATGTTGTTAAGATGGTGAGAGAAGGTGGAGAAGAGTATCACAAACTTAACACCAAGCCAACTAACTTAATGAGTGTTCCAAAATGGAAAGTGTTACATGAAATTGTAACAAAGGACATAACAGTTTGCATAGTATATGTTTGAAATCATAAACAATGCTTGTGAGAGAGAGGTGTACTTAGGAGGGTGAGGTGATGAGGGAGAGTGTTCGTGTTAAGATGGTGACAAAATGAGAAGGGAATAGTGTCAAACTTAATACCAAGCCTACATAGCTTGTTGCAATTTGGAAGTGTAACATAAAATTGCAACAACGACTAGAACAGAGCCCTTTTCTAGTAGGGTTGCTTGTGTGCTTGGGCATACGTCCACCCCGACCATTATGTCCTGCCGCTGGTCGGTGCCAATTCATGCCACCCCATCAACGCGGCATTGAAGCTAGTGGTAACTCATGCCACACGATCACCGGCATTGAAGCCGGTGGTCGTGGCCACCATAACCCGTGACTAGTGGTAATGATCCGGGTGGTCACCTCCATGAGTGCTTATAAGCTTGGTCACATGATCACACGATGTGCACCGGCCCCGGTTTTAATTTTCCTTCATGCTTCCGAGCCGTGGATTTGCCAAATTGGGAGACGGCGAGTGTGCGTACTCAAGGTTCAATCGCAATTGATATTGGAGCTTGCAATGTTATCTAATGAAGAAGCTTGTTTGACAACAAAGGCATTGGAGGAGCAATCCAAGTTGAGTAACATGAAGCTGGTATAAGCCTTATTTGTGCACAAGTTGATGGCGACCAAGCAAGGAACGAACAGGTTTTCTCGCCACATGACTTTCCAAAGACTCTACATTGTTGTCTTGCTAGAGGTCTAACTGCAAGCTAATTTTGGGCCATAGGCAAAGGTGCAGTGTTAGCAGCGTTAGAGCCCGATCGCCATTACGTATTAGAAGCCGCCTCACAGCCAATAGGAAAAGCGTAAGCTTGAGCGAGCAGTGATGTCGATCGGCCAAGGAGCCACCCGATGTTTTAAACGCACATGCAATGATGAAGATGAAAGGCTCAATTCCACAATGGATTCTAGCTCCTAGCCACTAATCGTTGCCGGGCCCTTGCGTACAGTTTCATGCGTTGTACTGTGTGATTCTCATGTAATGAGGGTCTTCTTGCCATGCGGGCATTGCTTCCACGATGCTTGTTTGTTTCAATCGTTGCGCCTCGTGTCTGTTCTTCGAGGATGCAACCTTGATGTGCACACCAAGATGGCCTTAAATCACGAGGGTGGCCTTTAATAAGTAACATGCCCAATGACTCATGGCAAGTAGATGAAGAAGAGGACTGACAAGGGATTACATTGAACTTGCACATGAATAGGAAGAACATGCTAGAGTCACAGGTCAAATATAAACTGAATCTTGGACCCTTTTTGTTTCCTACTCCAACACCTACAACGTCAACGCCCCTCGACCCTCTGGCCACAGGAGTTCAACGCCCTCAAAATGAAGGAGTCCGACATGGTGGCGGCACATACCTCAAGATTCCGGCAGTTACGAGGACAGCTGGCAACTCTCGGCTCGACCATGACCGAGACGGACGCCGCTGCCCAATTGCTGATGAGCTTACCACCCTCCTACCAGCATCTTGTCACCCCGATGTCGATGTCAACCTGGTGTCACCGGCTCCACCTCTTCTCTACGTGGAGGAGATTATCGAGCGCCTATCAACACGAAAGCAGAGCCTTACCTCAGAGCGGGTCCAAGCCCAAGGCGATAAGGCGCTCCTGCCGTTTTCGGAAGGCGCAAGGGAAGCAAGCCAACACCTCAAGGGTGCTTGACCTTCCCGCACTCGCTCATGGGCAATCAGACCGGGCGGCACTCCCGCCACCGGGAATGCCTAAGAAGAAAGCTGGGAGCCTCAAGCCGGCTCGCCAGACGGCAAATGTGGCCAAGGGCAAGACCGAGGACGGCAAGACGGTGAAGATTCTTACCGTTTGTTTCAGCACCCAGCCACAACAGGACGGGGGTGGTACCGGACAGTGCACGCCCACATTTGTAACGATTTACACCCTCTTCTCCCACCGACCGCGTCCGACTGTGAGAGAGGGTACTCCTTGGCGACGAGCAGAACAAGTCAAGCCTGCCTATACTCGGCCAAGGGACTTGCGAGCTGCCCCTATCTGATGGAACTACACTAACCCTAGAGCCTGTGCTCTATGTGCCACAGATGGGGAAGAACCTCGTGTCCCTCAGCCAACTCACGGCATAGCCCAATCGGAAGTAACTTTTCCCGCGACTCTTGCCGCTTTACGCACTGCCCGGTCGACTGCGGCCTCATGGGCGCCATCCTCCAAGACGGTCTCAGAGTAGACTTATTCTCGAAAGCAACAAGGACCTGCTTACGTCACGACATCACTCAAGACTGGCTGCCCCTATGGCATGCGGTACATCAACAAGCACAAGCTCATCTCCATGTCCTCACAGGGCCTTTACCAAGAGCCACTCCCTAGATGCTTCCAACACCTCCGTGAATCCCGTGTCATCGCCAAGCGTATGAGTCTCCCTTCCGGGGGCGATCCGAGGCCGATCGGCCTTAGTTCATGCCGACATATCCGGGAAGATCCATACCCCTCCTTGGCGGTGCTATATACTATCTCACCCTCACGACTTCAGCAGATATTCTTGACCTTCCCAATGCATCGAAGAGTGAGACGCTCACACACTTCAAGGAGTGGCTTCCGGTGGCGAACGCGACCGGACAAAGTCAAGACCAGGGAGCGATTAACGGCAGAGTTTGTGAACCATGAGTTTGATGCCTTCCTCCGGAGCGAGGAATTCGAGACAACTCACTGCACTATACTCCACTGAATCTGAGTGGAGCGCAAGAACCAGACTCTCCCCGTCCATGACCGGAGCATGCTGCCATGGTCCGACTCCCACAAGGTTTTTCGGGAGGCGATTGTATGCCACCTATATTCAACCGAGTGATCACAAGCTCGCTTGGCCGCACTTCAGGTATATTGGCGCAAGCCCAAGATTCAGCACCTACGGTATTCGCCAGCCTTTGCTCACATCCCCGCCCGGCAAGTTGGATGGCAAAAGAAGCTTATCTTCGTGGGCTACAACGAGTGCTCCAAGGCCTATAAGCTCTTCGACCCGGAGACGCACGACATCACCTTGGCGCGCACTGTCACCTTTCTGGAGCCAGCCAGGCCAGAGGGAGATGTGCCGGTCGACAGCCCTACGGCAGGCGATACCGACACTGTGTGCGCATACCCCACCGAAGACGGTGACCCAGGCCACTTGGAGAACCGGACGACGGCTCCGTCCCTGAGGACAACGAGCCTATCGCTCCCGGCATACCTCCCGAAGACCACAATGGTACCTACCCCATTGCTCACTGCTGATGATGCCGCCGACGACCGGCCAGATCGCCCCCGGCCGCCGCGGGAGGAGCTGCCCGCGGAGCCCGTGTTGGTGACGATGAGCCTGCCGGCCGCTCCGGCACTCAATCCGGCCCTCGCGACTGCACCGAGCGCCACCATCTGAGCCGCCCGGCCGCCCATTGACTTGACAGCCTTGACTCTCTATTGCGCCTTATCTCCCGCGGCTCTTCCAGAGGAACCCACCACTCTTTCCCAAGCCCTTGCGGGACTGAGTCCTCGGGCGGATCGCGATGGAGGATGAGTACCGAGTTTGCTTCAAAACAAAACTTGGGAACTGTCGACCCGCCCGGAAGGAAGCCCATCTCCGCAAGTGGACCTTCAAGCTCAAGCTCAACGCCCAAGGACGTGGCTGCTTTTAAGGCCGGTGGTAGCTCGTGGATTCTCCTGGTTGAAGGCTGACTATCAAGAGACCTTCTCCCGTGGTACGCGCGCAATCCATACTGATTTTGCTTGCCGCACCGAACCGGACTCGAGCTCCACCAAATGGACGTCAAGACCGCCTACCTCACATCTTGACGAGGAACTCTACATGGATCGGAGGCTACCAAGGAGTTTCCCAACAAAGTGCTTAAGGAAGTGCATATACCTCAAACAGAGGCGGAGTGTGGTATATTACTATGCACATCTACCCGCATTTCCCGTCAGTGCAACGGCTATTACATTGACTCGAGGCCTTCACTTTGTCATCCTTGCCTTGTATGTGGACGACCTCATCCTCTCCGCTAACAACCTCGACTTGCTAGCGGAAGTTAAACAGCTCCTAAGCTCCCGTTTTGAGATGAAGGACATTGGGGAGCTTCAATTCTGTCTTGGAATTCAAATTTTAAGGAACAGAGCCGAAAGGAAACTGGTCATCCATCAGCACAAGTACATCAATGAGATACTGCGGAAGTTCAAGCCGATGCTGGCCGCCACACACCTATGTCAGGGCACTAAACTCATCACGAGCAAGGCGCTAATCAAAGAAGAGGCCAAGGAAATGCATGGGATTCCCTATCGCCATGCCGTAGGAAGCCTTCTCTTCGTTAGTGGTTGGACACGGCCTGACATCCATTACTCCGTTTCCATGATCTCAATTCCTAGAGACACGGGCAAGGCGCATTGGCAGCCAAGAGAGAAGTGTTTCGCTATCGAAGGGCACCGACATACGGGCTAATGTGCGAGTGGAGGCGGCAAGCTCCTCCTCGGCTACACCTGACGCCGACCGGGCATCGACCTGACTCGAGGAAGAGCTTAAGTGCTCATTGTTTTGCTATCCTCGGTACCGTGAATTGGAGTTGTAAGAAGCAGACCTCTAGCACTCTCTTCCGAGGCAGTCACTCACCGATGCCTCCAAGGAAGAGTGGGAGAGGGCTTTCCTAGCCGCCGTGAGACAAGACCAGCCACATCACTCTATTGTGACAATATGTCGGCCACGGCCACGATCTCAAGCCCCAAGTTCCACGCCAGACAAGCACATAGAGATTGATCACTATATCCGAGATGTGGTTGAGCAGCAGTGGTGCTAGCCACCACGTGCCCACCGAGACAACTGCACGTCGACAAAGGCTGCCCAAGGCCCTTACCGACATGCGAGCATGGGGCTAATCGACCGCCCCTTACCTCCCCAACACTTGAGGACGAAGATGTTTCCACGAGCAGAGGGAGCTTGTAGTTCGTTACCCTTAAGAGGAGTGTTAAGACTAGTAAGGGTCACATAACCCTAGCTAATAGTCGCAAGTTAGGCTAACCACAGCTCGTTAACAGCACCCCTCACGACGAAGGGTACGGGCTCCTATAAAGGGCCCCTAACCTATGTACTTCTTTAATCTTTTCTAATTCATGCTTCCGCTATTTTCTATACATTAGGAAAGTTCACATCTTTTGCGCCATGATGCAACGCTGACTCACGCCTTGGTTCTTCCTCTCCCACGTTGAACACAGCAGCATTTGGGGCCTATAGCCCTTTCACACCTATAGCTAAGCACTATTCTTGACCTACTTATCCGCTCATAACGGATCTATTTTCTAGAACAGTATTTAAAAGAAATGCATCCTTGGACTATGGGCCAATCAAAATAAAGGACATGTTCTTGGTTAAAAATGACCAACTAGACGTTTATAAAACAAACATACATCAACTTCACATTCTTTTAGTGACTTAGTCCTTGTGTTTGGCGTTGTGGTGTGACGTCCGGCATCCCGGCGATCCAGTGGACCGCAATGTCCCATGGCTGGCCCAATCACAGGCTGTCCCTGGCCGTGGATTTGTCCCATGGTCGGGAAGGGCCAGCCCCTACTGGATCGCCATGTCCCATGGGGACAGTCCCTGTAGTCCCGGCTGTGGGGCGCCATGTACCATGGGACATCCCGCTGTCCCGGCTGTGGGGCTCCATGTCCCATGGGCTCCGTCCCAGGTGGGACACATATGTACCATAACGCAGTCTTGGCAACCTCGACAGACTTTTTTGTCTCTCTTAATAGACAATTTGAGGTGTGAACTTCCGTGATGAATCTCTGGCGAGGTTGGTTAGGGCGTCGATCGGCATCAAGCTGGTTCGATGCACCGTCTTCTCGTCACAAGAAGGCCGGAAGATCCACAGGTGGTCGAGGCGGGTGGCCAAGCTCACCCTGGGAGTGGTGGGAGGTGGTGCGCATGCAGGGGTGAGGTAGGAATTTCCGCGAAGGGGTGAGGCGCCTAGGCGAATCGCCATAATCTTGGTGTTTTCCTTCTCCTTCCTTCCCAAACCGTGCCACGTGTTTCATTCCATGAGAGTGCATGTGGCCCGAGGTGAGGTCCGTGGTGGCGTGAGAGGGAGAGAGGATTTATTTGTGGAGTGGAAGGTCCCGGAGGCGGTTGAGTGTCTGGGGAGGGGATTGGTATGCGTATGGGGAAGTCGGAAATGATCGAGAAGAGTGAAGTGAATGGGGGCCCTGGGAAACTAGCGGCGGAGTGAGGCGCGACGTCGAGGTCGTGGTGCATAACCCTCGGAGAAGATCCGATCGCGAGTATCCTGGAAGAGAAGTAAGAGTACATGTAGGTGTGTGTGTATGTCCATAACCCCAAGGACCGCGCCCGAGAAGCCGGGTGACAAATAGTCACCGCGACGAGCGCTGGCCGTGGTGGGGACCCGCCACGATGGTTGAGCCAACCACTCGGTGGTTGAGCCTTCCACGGTGGTGGCCGAGTCTTCCAGGTAGGTCTTCCAAGGTGGTGGCCGAGTCTTCCAGTTTGAGGCATGGTAGCTGGTGAGGATGATTGTGGTAGGACTAGAGTCCATAGTTTTAGAACATCTTGACACAAAACCATTCCCTTGGGATCGAATCCTAGGACTATAACGACATAGAGGGTAAATGTGGCCTCTCATGCCTTCGGATGCAAAACCCATTCCACATTTTGGCGCTGTCGGGAAAACCGCTGTCAAGGTTATAGGGGACTAACCATAGCTTAGGTGTCTAGTTTGGAGTGTATCTAGTTGGGTAGATGGATGCCACGGTTGAGCCGAGGATTCAGAGTCAAGTCGGACGGAAGGCCACAAGAGAAGCAACGCCAAGCACCGGAAAGGTTGAAAAGGGTTGCAAACCGAGTTGAGGAGGATCCAAGAAGACGACCTGGGAGGAGAAGGGAAGGAATCAACCAGGACGGGGTCCGATCTTGTTGGAGCAAGATCCCCAACCTCGGACTTGGACGAGGTACCACGGCCAAGGAACCTGACCAATTCCATCTCGACCTCTTCCAAAAGTGTGCGATCGCTGGAGATCAATCGACTCCGCAGAACCGTTGTTGAACCAACCACGCCGAATCGAACGATAGTCATGTCCACCACTGCGGGTGGTCACCACCAAGCAACCTTACCCCGGTATGGAGAGGGAAGGGTATGAAGACCCGATGAATTTGTTGAGCGCTTTTGAGCGACATTTGCAAACCAGAAGCGGAGATGCACAGATTTGCTCTATGGAGTTCTTCGGGGGTCCAAAAAGTGGTATAGGCGCAATACATCAAGTCACCACACTCCAGAACCTTTGAAGAGTTAAAACCGCCTCCGTGAGAGGTTTAGGGGCTTGACGTGGAGGGATACGTGTTGTCCAAACTTGAAAAGTCAGAGAGGAAGGAAGGAAACCTTGCAAGTATGTGAGAGGTTTCACCACGCGATCGTGGCCTCCTCACTGAGTTGCAGTAATACGGTGGTTCGCTAAAGGCCCGGGTTCTAAGATGGGGAGACACGAAGGTTACAAGCAGAAGAATTTGGGCAAGGCTATCAAGGCGGCGCTAAATTATGAGGAATCCAACCCGCAAGAAGGAGGCTAAGAAGGAGAAGAAGAAGCCTGATCGGAAAAAGAGAAGGGATCCTCATCCTCCTCGGAAGAAAGTTCATCAGTGAAGAGAGCTCCATGTAAGATTCCATGAAAGTTCCTGAGGAGGAAACGAGTGATGCCTGAGGAAGGCCATCGATGAGGAGCGCAAATGGAAAAAGAAAATGAAGGGTCGCACGGACAACAAGGAGTCAAGGGCAAAACAAGAGGCGATGTACGCTAAAAAGGACGGAACAAGCAAGGAGGGAGGCCGAGGTGGCCCAAGAAAGTGGAACAAGGGAAACAAGATGGAGGAGATGATAGCAAAATTTGAGAAATTCCATCTTAACGCGGTAAAGGAACACGAGAGAAGGAGAGTCACACGAATCCACTAACCTCTTCGCTCAACGTGGCAGCAGGGTCACCAAGGCTAATCGCCCGACAACAAGAGTGCATCCGCTTGATATGAGGAGGAAGAGGAAGATACCGTGGAGGATACATACCAAATTCGTGAAGTACAAACCAAAATGTACCAAGACTATGTATCCCTCCAACTTACGAAATTCGCCGTAGGGCGTCAGAATCACCGCGGGTAATAATCCAATGGGCACCGCCTGTTATACAACTCGCAACCTTGACACTATGCGCATGCCCTTATCCAACTCGCAAGGCAATGGAGATTTCGATAAACCGTGCCAAGATTGTAAGCGCATAGGCGTGAAGTGTACTCGCCAAAACACCAAAAAACTGGATCGCGCACCACCGGACGGGGTTCACCGGCCCGAGCCAAGGTTCCGGCCATGCATGTTGAAGACGCTTGATGGCTATATGGGAGGACGCCAAGATTAAGACCCTAAGAAGCTTAGAGGGTTTAGATGCCACGGATAGCGATTATTATGGGAGGTATCCGCCATGGTCGCGAACGCGAGCTCAAAAGCTAAGGAGAAGAGGCGTGGGGAAGGAAAAGAAGAAAGGAGGTGGATACGACCACAGGGTCGGATGAGGGGGAGCGTTTCTCGGCCGCGCCAAGCGAGGGAATGACAAAATTTGCAGAACCGGCGTTCAGAGGTGGAACGGACCCAAGCGCATCCGGACTTGGCTGACGAACCAATGGGAGGTGAAGGTACGGTGAGATAGTAGTGTTCCAGGACGAGGGTGGAAATTCAAAGGGAAAGGAATTGCGAATGGACATAATTGAAGACACTTTACAAGCTGTGAATGCCGAGGTGAGAAAAATGGGTTAGGATTTCCACCGGACGACGGAAGAGGTTATGGATATGATCCGTGAGGAATGGGCAAGAAGGCCAAGGTGGAGGCGATGTCCAATGCCGCCCCCACCGAGTCCGCCACCCCACCTGAGGAAGCCACCGTACCTCGAAGCCTAACGGAGTTGGAATCTACAACCAACGTAAACTCGGGCGGAGGAAAAAAACGAGAAGGTGTTTCCTTTAACTTGGCAGAGGCCATCATGGATCAGCATTTTATGATCACATTCGGACAACTCCTTCGAGACAACCCACGGTATAGGCAGCAGATCAGGAGGGCATTGAAGGAAGCCCAGCCCAAGAAAAGGCGATGCCTTCCTAAACCGGGACCAAGGCCACTTGCTGTCAACCTAGTATCCATGGTTGACCAAGGGCCAGCGGAACTCCAGGTAGAGATCGCGGGATGCATCATAAAAGGGGTACCTCTCGATACGGGGTCAGGTGTGAATATCATGACGGAGGAAACGGCCAGAAAATTGGGGTTGGAAAATTGAACATGCAAGGTTTTATACATGATATGTCCGTAATGGTGCCGAGGGAGAACGAGTGTTAACGATCATTGGGACCATTCCCTATCTAATGGATTATGTAGTCATCCAGCACAAGTCGCCGGGGTATAGCGTTTTAATTGGTCGAACATGGATGTACGGATCTCAATGCACGCTCAAATGGGGAAGAAAGGAAGTCGGATTCAAACCACTGGAATGGGATCCTAAGACCAAGGAAGGTAGGATTTGCCTAACCTGGAGTAAGGACATGTACGCTGGTGAGACCCCAACTGAAACGGAAGGATACACCTCCGCTGAAGACACGTCGGGGGAAACAGAACAAGAAGACAAATTTCCTTTCGAGCACATCTCATGGTCTGACGAGGAACAGGATTATCGCAGAGATATTCCGCACCGATCAACCGTTGCAGGTAACCAGACCGACTGGATTTCATGGAAGAGGGAGAAAGCGGGGGGAACAACGGATGAGGAGGAAGAAACAGGTACGCAGCTTCACCGGAGGATCCGTTTAGAGAGTGGGGCATGAGAAGAGGAACAGGGAGCCAAGAAGGGTTTGCCGCACCAAGGAGCGTGAATGGGTACAGCGGATGAAGTTAAGGATGTTGAGGTTCTTCCGGAAAAGTGCTCAAATTCTCAAGAACAATGGATGCGTGTTGAAGAGGATGAAGCAACCGCTGCACAATTCATTGATGTCTTTGCCTTGAAGTAACCGACATGAAGGGTATCCCAAGGAGTGGGGGAGCATAGGATTGACGGAACCGGAGCCCGGGTGAGGATTCCGCAAGACAAGTTAAATCCAAGTACTTTAAGGTAAAGGATCGCTTGAGTCAGATCTCAAGGCGGATGATCTATCCTATCGTCAATACCGAATGGGTGGCTCCAATCGTGGTGGTCCCTAAGAGACAGCCGGAAAAGTTTGCCAAGACTAGCGGGTTGAATAAGGTCACCAAAAGGATCATTTCCATTGCCCTTCATCGATAATATCTTGGATCCGTCGCAGTAGGATGGCGTATTCCTTTTAGATGGGTATTTAGGCTATAACCACTGCACCTTAAAGTGACATACCGCTTTTACAACGGATGGGAACATATGCCTACAAGCGCATGATGTGACGGGCGCTCTGGGTCTTTCATGCGAACCATTGTCAAGATCTTCAAGGACTTCCTCGGGACTTTATGGAAGTTTTCTTGGACGACTTTTGCGTGTTTGGGCTGAAGGACCATCTAATGCACCTTGAGTGTCCGAACGATGTCGAGCCACGTTATGTTTGCATCCGGAAAAGTGCTATTTCGGCATGTCGAAGGAATCTTGGGGACATGAATTTGAGCAGTATAGAGGTTGATCCGAGCAAAGGTCAAGGTCATAGCCACTCTAAAAGCTCCAACGCTGAAGGAACTGTGGGTTCCTTGGGATGGTGCATTCGTATATTCCAAATTTTGCAAAAGGGCTGCTCCACGGTGGGCGAGGGCATTGGGATTCTCCAGTCCCATACTCGGGACAGCCGGTGGAGGCTCAACAGAGACTCCGCGTCCCATACTCGCCAGGGGAATCTCGCCTCAAGTCCCACACAGGGCAGGCAGTCCCAATGCCGGCACCTTGCTCCATGCCAAGCTGAGGAGAAGCCCATCATCGCCTCCATGAGCCCCACACTCGGGACAGACGGACCGCCGGTGGATCCCACATGGGCAGCCTTACACAGCAGCTGGGTATTGCCCACCACCATGGACCATGTTACGATGGTGGAGTGACAGGCAGGCCACCCAGCCATGAGGAGGCCCAGCCACTTGGGCGGTCTGCTTCGGCCTGAGTACTCGGGAGCACCCGCATTTAGCCCACCAATCGCATGAATGTGCGAGTGAGCAATGCCATGGTGGACAATAGGGAAGGCCATGTCACGGTGAATGGCTATGCTCCCAAGCTTGTGCTCTTGGACACGGGGCCTGCCGTGATCATTGGCAAGGCTCTCGCCGAGTTGAACTTGCGAGGACGACCTCCATTCACCACGGAACATCGGAATGACCTCGGGCGCTATGGAACACATGTGTGGAGAGACTGCTCAGCCAGCCATCACGCTCAAGCAGGGACAGCTGCCATGACATTGGCCATTCATTGCCTTGTCACGGACCGCTTCTTCGATGTCCTTCTCGGACGGGGAGTTTTTGTTTCCACCGGCATCGGCGTGGACAATTGGGCCGAGCAAGCTCACTATCGCCCGATTGGCGTAGTGGAGGTCAAGTGGCGCACTTTCCTTGAATGCATGGCGGATTGGACAAAAGTTGCCCTTGTCCTAGCTACTCCAGGTCCTTATGGCGACCATTCAGGTTGTCCCGGGTGCCCGTGCCCAGGCATTTGAGTGACATCTTGGAGCCGACTTGGATCGGATCACGAGGCCGACCATTTGGTCACGACTGCCTAGAGACACTCCACCATCATTCAAAGTGTCAGGCTGGTTCGAAGCTCTTCCACGAGTGCAGCAAGCTCTGCAGCTTCAGCACTCCCCTTGGGCGTGAGGGCACCTTCCACCACAATGAGCGGATCATCACGTGGGATGCGCCCACTTGCATTACTTTGGGAACTGTTTGGGGGCATTTGCAGTGCAGAGCCCTTTGCTGAATGGCATCTTGGTCGGTCGTTACATTGTATTGACCATTGTCCCAAGGCGCAATGCATTCTTGCTTTTCGCCTTGAGAGGCGTGATTCCCTTCACTACTTCCCGCCAATGCTATCTCGGGCACCTTTTCTCGTGCCCCAAGACATCCAGCAGGCCACATTCGACTCCTGCCCCATCCACGTGATTGCGGATGGGAATGCGAGATTTCTCAAGCAGGGGAGGATTACAAGACCCACGAACCGCCTTGTTTTGGGACCTTCACCGCATCTTGGTGGATGTTCAGCACTTCAGCCTGGCTGCGCTTACTTGGAGAACACCCCAGCGGTACACTCGGTACTGCAAGTTCGCCAAGACATGGCCATCATCCAGCATGTGGGCACGCCCTTGCTCATAGATGTCGAGTGTTAGCAGCTCATCGCTGCGAAACTATTGGACCAACCTGGCCCTCAACCTTGCTAGAGTTGGTGGTCACCCGCACTACTCGGGACCCCACTCTCAAGCTCTCCGATGTGTTGGACCCTTGGCATCAGCCACGGGTGGGGTGCCGGCGTGCACCTGGTACCGCACCAACATGCCGGGACGACCCTTCCACCCTAGTGAGCTTTCACGGCTCCCATGCCTGGGGACAAGGCGTGTCGCTATTCAAGCAACACCACGTGGGAGGGCCCAATGTGGAGGAGGCGGGAGCGTCATGGGTTTCCACACCCATGCCACCGCTTCTTTGTCGTGAAGCGTGAAAAGTTTGGGACTACCAGGTGTCCGGTATGAGCTTGTCGGCAACTCCACCAATCTTGAGGACTATGGGGTTGCCTTGTCCCATAGCTGGGATCGGCAGTCCGTGGGCTGCCATGTCCCAAGCTGGGGCAGCCCCGGGTCAGGGACCCGCTTGTCTGGCCGGGATCGTGTCCAGTCCAGCTGTGGGGCTGCCATGTCCCATGGCTGGGACAGTAGTTGCAGCTCCTTGCCTCGTACAGCCCACTTATCGTCACTCCAAGATTCGGACCAGAGCCAGCCAAAGTTTCGGCAGTCCAGTATGAGTCCGCCACAAAGGTCCCCTTGCAAAGAACAAAATATGCTGGGAGAGCATCTGCTCCTAAAGGGATCCGCTGCGCAATGGCGGAATCACGAGATTTCTTGAAGATTTCTTGGCCAGCCGAGTTATACTGGTGGGAGCTGAATCGAGCCTTGGCGCCTTGTAGGAAGCATGAGCAAAAACACATGATCTAATCGATCTTGGATTTCCAGATTGCAAGGGTTCACAAAGTGCTTTCCTCCTAACCGCGCGCTCGAGCACGATTTCAAGACTACCTCGCTTCCTTGCCCCACGGTCCTCATTCGCCGCCATCATCTCCACGCCCACTCGATTCCCAGCTGATGTTTGCGCCATGATGCAAAAAGCAACCTCACGCTTGGTGGTGCTCCTCCCACGTTGATCGTGTGCCTTGTTTTGGGTTTGGGTCCGCTTTGGTTTCACACCTAAACTAAGTGGCTTTGTCTAGCCTACCTAGTTATCCGCTCATAACGGATCTATTTCCTATAACTAGTATTTAAAGGAAATGAATCCTTGGACTATGGGCCAATCAAAATAAAGGATATGTTTTCATGTCCTTGGTTAATGAAAATGCCTAACCAAACGTAGTATATAAAAGCAAGCATACATCGAGTTCACATTCTTTGCATGTGTACCTTAGTTCTTGTGTCTTGACGCTTGGTGGCTGACGGCCCCGGCAACCCCGGTGGACCGCCATGTCCCATGGCTGGACCCAATCCGGCTATCCCTGGTGGGACTACCATGTCCCATGGCTGGGATGGGCCCCAGTCCATGGGTGGACTGCCATGTCCCATGTCTGGACGGTCTTGGCAACCTCCGGTACCGCCGTGAAGCGTGAAAAGTTTGGGACTACCTGTCCCGAGTATGAGCTTGTCCGGGCACCCACCAATCTTAGCTATGAGGACTATGGGAGCTTGTCCCATAGCATCCCTAGCAATCCACGGTGGGACGCATGTCCCAAAGCTGTGGGGCTGCAGTCCGTGACCGCTGTCAAGGCTGATCCCGCACCTACAGCTATGGATCGCCATGTCCCATGGGACAGCCCCGTGCCCCTTGCCTCCTGTTACCAGCCCACTTATCGTCACTCCAGTATTCGGGACTGCTGTAGCCTGAATGGGGCCAAAGTTTCGGCAGTCCCGAGTATGAGTCCGCCACAAAGGGTCCCCCTTGCAAAGAACAAAATATGCTGGGAGAGCATCTGCTCCCCCCAGCCATTGAAGCTTGTGTGCCGCAATGCTGAGGCTGCCGGAGAGGCAGCACATAGTGGACAATACCACAGTTGCTCCGGCACCTCGGAGAGAGGCGGCTGCAAGCAAAATAGGTGGTATACCGCTGCGGGTCGTGCAGCATCAGCTGTGGTCGCCGTCCTCCCCGCAACCATGGGTAATGAGGTACCCAATCAATGGTGACAATGGTTGGATCCAGTTGGGCAAATGGCAAGGCACAATTTTTCATGTGATCCTTGGTGGTACGTCCATCCGATCCTTGTAGCACTAGCACACCATTGTCCTTGACCTCTGAACTCGCAGCACATGTCGATCGGTGGTGGTGTCAAGGGTGTCTCCCACTTGCTTCGCAAACAAAGTCCCCACCGAAATTTCTTGAGCTTGGGTCCAGCCAAGTGAGTGGCATATCTAAGGGTGTCCCGATGTTGGGCAATCCTCAAATTAGCCATGGCCATCGGCATGGCTTGCCGAAACAGCGCGGCACGCTGACCGATGACCGTTGCCCAAATTGCTGGATCATCCAGATCCACTACCTCATAGAGTTGCTTGGCAATGGAGCTAGGCGGCATGGGTTCCCTCCCAAACAGCAAGAAGTAGGGACTGAAATGTGCCAAGGAGGCATGCCGACTCATACGGTAGCCCATGGCGATGTAGGGAAGAGCCAAGTCCCACTCTGTCTTTGGCATTTGAAGGCAGAGCTTCCTTAGACCCTTCTTGATGGTCTGTACCATCCGTTCAGCCAGGCCATCAGCTTGAGGATGGTCTCGGCTGGTCCTGCGATGGTCGATGAGCGCTGCGTCTAGCAGGTCTTGGAATTCCCCTCGAAATTCAGACCCCTGATCCGTCAAGCACTCGGCGCAGCTCCCAAAGCGACTCAGCACATTCTGAAGAAAGGCCTGAGCGGTGCTTTTGGAGCTCTTGTCCGGCAGGGCCACCACCTCTACCCACTTGGAGAAGTGCTCCATCATGACGAGAATGTACACGTTCCCTCGTGGTGTCTTGGGTAGTTCACCCAACAAGTCACAAGACCACCTAAAGAATCCCCCATGATAGGCAAAGGGTGGCTGAGGGTTCGGATGGTGAAGGAGGTCTTCACCGTCAGTCCTTGCAAGCCACCAGCTTGACTTGGGCGACATCCCTTGCCAATGGAAATGTGGGAGGAGCAAACTGTAAGTACGCTTGACTCCAAAATGGCCCATGTCATCGTGCACTCGAAATGAGCTGCTCCCTATCGCAGTGGTGGCACCAATCGCTCCAGCCATTGGTCAGCCTCCTCAAAATGCCCATCACGCCATTGATACTTGGAAGCCGGCTAATTCTTTCTTGCTCACCGTGCTCAATGGCTGATCCAAATTGTCCTGTTTGGACAAATAGGAGAGTTTAGTCTTCCTGATGTCCTTGGACCTCCCCTCAAAGATATGTGCTCAATGCTAAGGACCGTCTATACACGGACAGTCACCCGCTTGTCAAAGCCACCATCGCAGCCACCGACACATGCTGCAGATCTCCATCATCTTGGTCCTGTCTGGCTTCTGTAACATCTTCGCAACTAGCACTGGGATTCCGAGAGAGTGTCCGCTTTGGTGTGTGACTCGGTGGTGCACCACTTGAAATTCATAGTCCTGCAAGATCATGGCCCACCTTGCAAGCTTCCCACTCAACTTAGTGTTGGTCATCAGCCATTTGAGGGGCTGATGGTCAGTGACTAGCGTGAAGGGCTTGCCATACAGGTATGGCCTGAAATGACAAACTGCCCATACAGCGGCTAGACACTCCCCTTGGTAGCTACTGTAGTTGGCTTCAGCACGATTGTTGCTGCGTGAAGCATACGCAACCACCCGTTCCTTTCCATCTTCATCTTGTTGGGCTAGCACAGCCCCTAGGCCCAAGATGCTCCAATCCGTATGTACCACAAACGGCTTGGAGAAGTCGGTCAGCCATGACAGGAGCTTCCGTCAAGCTCGTTTCAGCGTGTCGAAAGCTTGCTGGGTCTTCTCTGTCCAGGCCCAAACAACATCCTTCCGCAGCAAGTCATTCAAATTGAAGTCCCGAATGTATACTCGTAATAGTTGCATAGGCCGAGGAAAGCTCGCAAGGAGAGGTTTGTGGGCTCTGCACCTGCAAGATGGCCTGTACCTTGGCAGCATGAGGCATTACGCCGCACACCCTATGACCAAGGTATGCCACGGTCCATGCCAAATTCACACTTGGCGGGTGACATGTCAATCGCGCCTTCGCAATCTCTTGAACAGATCTTCCGGTGCACCAAATGAGACTCAAAGTCCTCACTGTGGACCAGGACATCATCAATGTAGCACATGAGGTTGAACTGCAAGTACTATGTCCATTATTGGAATGTCACCCGTAGCGTTCTTGAAGCATCACCAGCCATTCCCACAGTTGAGAGCCGTGGAAGGCTGTCTTCTTGATGTCCTCTTCAGAAGGCACTGGTTGAAGCCTTGACGCAAATCCAAAATCGAGAAGTAGGTAGACTTGCCAATGTTGTCGAAGATCTCCTCCGGCGTTGGCATGGGGTACCGATCCTGGCTGTCAGAGTTGATAGGACGGTAGTCTCCGCACATCCTCTTCTCTGTCCACATCCGTTCGTCCTTCTTGGGAGGCATCACTGGCAGACATAGTCGGAGCTAGAGGGGCGAATGAGCCCGGCTTCAAGCAACTCTTGACAGTGCATCCACCATGTCCCACTCTTTTGCTGAGCCTGTAGCGCCTCAGAGATAGGCTCCTTGCTGGTCGATTGATGCGGAAGGTGGTCACATTGCATCGCTTCAATTCGCATGGAGAAGGCAAAAGCCCGGTATTGGAGCAAGGGCATGTATCTGCTTTCCGCCGTTGTGAGTTGGGGCCCCATGACCCAATCGAAAGTCTCGACATAAGCGAGGCTTGGGTGCTGGCGTGAATTGGGAGTCCCTACTCGAATCCCCCATACTCGGTCCCCATACTCGGATGCCCCTGATTCAGCTTCCCATGTCCACCAGAGCTTGATGCTGAGAATGCAGACTGGGATGGCCATGCCACCTGCCTCCCCCCCCCCTGCATCAAGCCAATATGACCAGGTGGTGTATCCCGGGAAGGGCAAATGGACAGCGTCGGCGCAGCATGTGGGAAAAGGACCTCGGGCGGGTGGGAGCTCTGGAATGCCAGTGAAAGGCTGACATATGCTGATGAGCCAAGTGAGGGTGACAGATCCATAGCGGCCCAAGGCGGCGGTGACCTCGGTAACTTGGGAGCGTTGGCATGGGTGTGGAAACCCATGACGCGCCCCGCTCCTCCACATTGGGCTCCTCCCAGGTGGGTGTTGCTGTTGAACAGCGACCTTGTCCCCTGTAGGCATAGGAGCCGGAAAGCTCACTAGGGTGGGAAGGGTCTGCCGGGCTGTCCGGCGGTGCGGTACCAAGCACGCACTCCACAGCCCGTGGCTGATGCCAAGGGTCCAACACATTGGAGAGCTTGAGAGTGGGGTCCCGAGTGCGGGTGACCACCAACTCTAGCAAAGGTTGAGGGGCCAGTTGGTCCAATAGTTTCGCAGGCGATGAGCGAAACTGCCAACTTGGACAGCATCCATGAGCAAGGGCGTGCCCACATGTTGCTGGATGATGGCCATGTCTTGGCGAACTTGCAGCCGAGTGTCCAGCTGGGTGTTCTCCAGCAAGTAAGCGCAGCCAGGGCTGAAGTGGTGAACATCCACCAAGATGCGGTGAAGGTCCCAAAACAAGGCGGTTCGTGGGTCTTGTAATCCTCCCCTGCCGCTTGAGAAAATCCTTGGCATTCCCATCCCGCAATCACGAAGTGGATGGGGGGCCGAGTCGAATGTGGCGGCTGCAATACTGGATGTCTTGGGGCATCAGAAAAAGGTGCACGAGATAGCATTGGCGGAAGTAGTGAAGGGAATGTGCCGCAGCTCAAGGCGGCAGCAATGTCGAAGCGTGAAGTTTGCATTGTCAGTATGAGCAGGGCAATCACCAATGAACGCTTGTCCCATAGACAGCAAATATCAGCTCCCAGGCATGCCCCGTATGCGCCATGTCAGCAAGTCGGTTGCATGCCTCCGGCCCACTTATGGTGGCTGCATCGTGCCAAAGTGGCTCGTATGCTGTCAATGTTGGGGAGTCCTCAAGTGAGCTGAAGCTGCAGCGCTTGCTGCACTGGGGAAGAGTCTGAACCAAGTCGAGCTCGAATGATGGTGGTGTGTCTCCCAGTGACCAGGTCGCCATCCTGATCTGGATCAAGTCATCAAGCTCCAGGTTCTCAAATATTGGCTGTTGTGGGAGCACCTCGGGGACAGCAATGGTCGCCATAAGGACTGGAGTAGCTAGGACGGCGTGCGATCCCATCCATGCATTCAAGGGAAAGTGCCACTGACCCCCACTACGCCAATCGGGCGGTAGTGAGCTTGCTCTGTCAATTGTCCACGCTGCCGGGTGGGAACAAAATTCCGTCCGAGAAGGACATCGTAGTTAGCACCGTCGTGACAAGGCAATGAATGGCCAATGTCATGGCGGTCCCGCTTGCGTGATGGCGTGGCTGAACAGTCTCCACACAGGGTTCCACAGCTAGATGTTGTCCTGATGTTCCGGGTGAATGGAGGTCCTCCCAAGTTGAGTTTGGCGAGCCTTGCCAATGATCACGGGTAGCCCGTGTCCAAGAGCACAAGCTTGGGAGCATAGCCATTCACCGTGACATGGCCTTCCCTATTGTCCACCATGGCATTGCTCACTCGCACATTCATGCGATTGGTGCTGAAGTGCTCCGAGTACTCGCTGTAGACGCATAGCGCGATCGCCTCAAGTGGCTGGCCCTCCTCATGGCTGTGGGTGGCCTGCCTGTCACTCCCACCATCGTAACATGGTCGATGGTGGTGGGCAATACCCAGCTGAAACGTCGTGAGGCTGCCCATGTGGGATCCACCGGCAATCCGGTTGTCGAGTATGGGACCGCGGGAGGCCCGTGATGGGTTTCTCCTCGCAGTCCTTGGCATGGAGCTGAAGGTGCTTGGCATTGGGACTGCCTGTCATCCTGTGTTGAGGGCCAAGGCTGAGATTCCCGGCGCCCAGTATGGGATCGAGTCTCGATGTTGAGACTCCACCGTGTCCAGTATGGGACTGGAGAATCCCAATCTGGGCCCTCCCGGCGCTCTGAACATGGAGCTGTGGTGTGCTGTTGAGGTGTCCCCAGCAGCCCCATGTGGAGGAGTGTCCGGGACTCTCGGCAATCCGAGTATGGGATAGCGGAAGCTTCGGTTGCTGCCCAGCACCTGAATCGAGCACGCCCAATAAAGGAGTCTCCAACACCTTGCGCATGATCAAGGTCGGGTGTACTGGTAGATGCGCATCATTGGGGTGTCCCATGACTTGAATGTGGAGGCGGCTCTCGCGCTCCATCCAGTGATCCTGTCCCGAATGCTTGGACATGCTGGCAGCAAAGGATCTAGGCATGGCAGCCTCGCCTCTGTTGCCGAGTAAGGGATCGTCCCACCGCAACATCCAAATGTGCCTTCTTCAAGTCACATCCTACCCATGTGGCGGGTAGGAGAATCGGCGTGGAGTCCACAAGGCGGATGTACAGGCCTCATGTGGCCGTAATCCTCCTCTCTCCTCCTCACGGGGTGCCAAAATGGCTGTCCGGCGGCTTGGAGGTGGAGGTGCCAGGCAGCTGGGCTCCTAGCGTAAGTGCGCCACTGCTGCCTCAATGCGGCAATCTTGTCAGCCGCTCCTTGGCCTTGGCCCCATTCCGCTGTGATCGGCCCTTCGACGCATTCGAACTGCCAGCGGCTGTTGTGGGAGTCCCGGCTGAAGGTGTGGACTGTCCTTGCTGATATCTGCGCTCCGGATGCTTTTGAAAACAGACTGTAACCAAATGGCCAGTCTTGTTGCAATGGGAACAATGCAAACCTTCCACAGGAAGCTTGCACGCCGGAGCCAAATGATCCGGGCTGCCACAACGATTGCATAGCATTGTGGAGGTGGCTGCGGCTGCTGACTTGATTGGCCTGGCCTGAATGGGCTTGGAAACCCCTGATCCCACGCCTCGAGATGTGTTCCCCTTGCTGGAAAACATACTTTGATAGTGCGTGAAGGCCTTGGAGTGTCGAGAAGCATACTGAAAACGCGATTTCCTTGCGCTCCGCTTCTTCATGGACTGTCTGGTGGTGTAGTTGCCCCCATACTTGTCCACCAAAGAGGTGACAAGTTGAAAGTGGAACAATGGATCCCCTCCAACGCCGTGAAGAAACTTCCGCCTCTTGGTCGATCAACATCCGTGCCTCTCAGCCTGGAGCCGCAAAAGGTCATCCGACAGCCTCACCCTTCTTGCAGCGAAACTGGCCAGCTCACTATCTTCTCGGGAGTCTTGGAATGCCTTCTCGAGGATGGCCATGAACTCCTCCACGGATTGGGATACTTGGGAGTTTGGATGAACTCCGGGACTTCCGTACGCCACTCGCTCGCAGCAATCGACTCACCACGGATGGTGGGCGGGCCATGGCCCCAGCAGCAATCTTTGCACGGTGGGCACTCACGGCCAACTTGCCATTGTAGCAAGCTGCGCCTCCTTGAAACTGGATTCACTATGGAGATGGTAGAGGACAAATCAGCTTGATGTGCCTCATACAAATCCATCCAGCCTCGTCCGCCAAGTAGCTTGAAAGTTGTTCAAACATGTATCTTGGTGATTGTGTGGTGGCGAAAACCCGGGGCTTCAAGTTTTCCCCCGCCACACTTATCACTAAACCGTGCGTTGGGTTTCGTCCCATGAGACTCGTGTGAAAATTCGAGGTCTGTGATGATAGCTACCGTAGTGACACAACTTCTCAACCTTCTAAGCGAGCAAGGCGCCTCTACTCACCCTCTTACGGCGCTGCAGCTTGCTCAGCCTACCAATTCTCAACCTAGCGACAGTGCAGTTACCTTAGAAGGAGAGCCTACCAGGCGCCGGGGACCCCCCGATCCTAATGATTTCGTCCCTACTCCTAAGACCAATCTCCTCCACTCGAGTGCCCTCTTCACTTGCGGTTGGGATTGTCCCTTAGGCTCTGCACTGGCCTTCCACTAACACCTACACTTCTAATCCTCTACTCATCTCCTCATCCTCTTCCTCCTATTCTAACCTCGATTCGGGCTTCCAGGCTCGACTCGCCCTTGCAACACAGGGGTCGCCTCCACCAAGCAAGTTCTTCCTCGGGACAGCTCTCTCCTCTGTTTGAGCCAACCTTCCTCAAGACCTTTTCCGCTCTTGCTGGTCTATAAGATCCCCTGGAGCTTCTCCTGACCTTCTCCAACTTGGCTGCCTTCTCATCGGACTCCATGGCTTCCAGTTGCCACTTGGTCTGCCTCTCCTCCTCGACTCATCTCTTGGGCCTTGACTTCCTCGACATGCCCACAAGGAGGGGCTGCTAGTTCCCTAGCCCCTTCAAGTCCAGCGTGAGTGCTTCACAAGCACTCGACAAATCAGGGGCCCAAATTCCTGGTGGCCTCTTCTTGCTGGAAATTTCCAGCCTTTCCACCTCCTCGGGCCATCGGGCGACGGCGTGAGCTCGCACCGTCGCCCCATCATCCGCTCTCCACCCGGTAGCGGGTGATGGCGGCGCCGCCCGCGCGCAGCCGCTTCTCCTTCCCTTCCCTACCGCAGGCTGCTTGCCTAGGGCGTGGGTGCTGCCTACCGCGATGGTGCTCCCTACCGCGGTAGTCTGCCTACCTACCATGGTAGGGTGCGCTCACGGTAGTCGCCTACCCACAGGTGGGCTGCCTCCTGGGTGCCTCTTCCCTAGGCACCCATGAAATGGTGGGAACTCCTCCCACCTTTGGGCATCACCCCTCCGTGGTAGCCCTCCTCTCACAGACTACCATCCGGCCCTCCTCGGGGACCTTGCCTCCTCTCCTTCCCTTGCTCTTGTGGGGAAGGCCACCCATTAAACCTCGTTGCCTCTACTTCTTCCGCCTTGGCCTGGCGCGCTTGTGGAGTGCCGGTCTCCCATACGTCTTCCTCAAAGCGAAGGCAAAGGCCTCTCTAAGCTTGGCCGAGGTGAATTATTTCAGGGATGCCAAGCATCCTCCGGCTCCTTCGGTGAGGAGCCCTCGGTCTCCCACAAATGCACCAAATAGGTCTTTGAGATAACAGGGCCTTGGCCTTCCTCATCCACAATTTGGCCTAAGGAGCTTCTCCCGTGATGGATGTAGGCCTCATACATGATGGTGCCCCAATCGCTTGGCTCCTCTCGAAATCTTCCACAAAATTGAAGGAAGTTAGTGCGAAATAAGAAGTCCACTGGCTCTTGTTAATTGGTCTTGTAGAAAACAAGCAGCCATATCACTTTCATCATGAATCAAAGTACAAGGCTCTCCTTGAAGCCACAAAATTGAATGGGAAAGGAAGCTATGTGAGGATCCGGGTATAGGAGAAGGGCCAACAATATGGATAATACGAATTGCTTTATTGCAAACCCCATGTTCCATGCACGAAACACATAGAGATTCAACATCACTATATTCGTGATGATGTAGAAAGGGGATAGTAAAGTGTACCAACAGCGACAACGTACAAAAATCCTCAAGTTTAAACACTTCCATGAAGGGCTTGGATTAGTAGACTGTAGTAGCTTTATGACGCACATAGAGATTCAATATCACTATATTCGTGATGATGTAGAAAGGGGGATAGTAAAGGTATAGTATGTACCAACAGACGACAACACAGCAGATGTGCTGACTAAATCCTTGCCTAAGTTTAAACACTGCTTCCACAGAAAAGGGCTTGGATTAGTCTATTGTAGTAGCTTTATGACGCTAGACAAGTCACTCATATGGTGAGGCTTATCATCTTTTGTTCCATCACTTGAAGGAAGTGGAAGTTGCTCCTCCTCCTCGATACCCAACAAGAGAAAGGCGATCACGTGAGGAATGGGTTGAGCCCCCATATCAGGCAGTTGACTTCTGAAGACAGGCTGCTAATGTTTCAGACTTACATGTTTCGGATGTTAGGCCAGATCCACCGTCGTTCTGAAGCCCTGAATGGCCGTGATGGCAAGCACTGGCGGGTCAGCTAGCTCGGGTCAAGGACATGCTCCGTCAGGAACTCGAGATGACTAATCAAGGAGACCTTCAATTTTGCCTTGGTATTCAGATTTTGCGAAACAGGGATGCGGGCACAATTACTCTCCATCGGAAAAAATACATCAAGGAGATTATGAAAAGTTTAACCTTGATGGTGCTCACTCGTAGCTACACCTCGAATGGGGAGAAACCTTCTGACACTATCTCCACAAACTTCACACGAGAAGTAGGATGTGATTGCATTACCTATGGGTAAGGCGGATGGATCTTCAAAATGACAAGATCCATTGCGCCACGGGGATCCCCAATGCATCAATCTCGTGGCCAACCCATTTTCGCTCTTGAGTTTGTAAATCACGCCTTGTCACCACGAAGGAAACACAATCAAAATTGCTCGGATCTTCAAGGTCTCACCACCCCAGTAAACTTTAAAGGGTTTCTATAAACCCAAAGAAAGATCTAAATACGCCAACCTCGCACCTGGTGCCCCACCACCCAATGAGCTTTCTTTTGCCTTTAAATACGCCAACCTCGCACCTGGTGCCCCACCACTCAGTGAGCTTTCTTTTGCCTCTAAATCTGCGAGCCTCGCACCTGGTGCCCCACCACCCCTAGCTTTCTTTTGCGTCTAAATACGCCAACCTCGCACCTGGTGCCCCACCACCACGAGCGAGCTTTCTTTTGCCTCTAAATACCGCCAACCTCGCACCACAGTGCCCCACCATCAGCCTTAACTTTAGAAGGGTTTCCATAAACCAAAAGCTTTCATTTGCTAGCGTGAGCAATCAATTGTTTTAAACTAAGACACTTGAATGCCGCAGTCTAAGACTCCAATCAATTAGGTTTTAAACTAAGCGGACACTTGAATCTGCTTGAGTCTAAGACTCCAATCAATTTTGTTTTAAACTAAGCGAGACACTTGAATGCCGCTTGAGTCTAAGACTCCAATCAATTAGGTTTTAAACTAAGCGGACACTTGAATCTTGAGTCTAAGACTCCAATCAATTTTGTTTTAAACCAAGCAAACACTTGAATCTTGCTTGAGTCTAAGACTTACAATCGAAAAAATAATAACAAAATAACCTCCCAAAAAGAAAATAGATACCCCATGAGTGCGAGGTTGGCGACCGAAATGAAAGTGGAGTAAAAGTTTTGTTGGGGTGGTGGGGCACGGTGCGAGGTTGGCGTTCTAGGGGGCCCCAACTTTAGTTGAGGCCTATCCTTATGGAGGAAGCTCTATGGTTATCATGAGCAAGAAGTGAGGTAGTCGAGGGTGGTGGGGAGGTTGGCGTTTGGGGACCACGATCGACTTGGGCACTATATATATGTAGGGGATCTCCATGGTTTTATGGGGAAAGCTTGCTGGAAGATGTGTCGTACTCTCAAAGGATGAAGCTACACTATGAAATCCAGGTGAATCCCTAGGAATGAGGTAGGAGCTATGGTGCTCGGGGCATCCAACAAGAAGAGGCTGGATTTGGTTTATTGTTGAAACAACCTATCGGGAAATCGCATTCTTGAGCCAAAGCTCAACAGTCTCATCTACTAAGGTACTCTAGGAAATCGCATTCTTGAGCCAAAGCCTCGGTCTCATCTACTAAGGTACTCTAGGAAATCGCATTCTTGCAGAGCCAAAGCCTCAGGTCTCATCTACTAAGGTAGAGTACAAGGCACTCCTCGAGGCATAAAGGCTCTCGACAACGCATTGAAGCTTTTAATAAAGCTCATGCGGATGGCAATTCATAGGCGAAGCTTGAGGCAGGCGCCACCAAAGTACCATGGTCGCAAAGTTACTGATCCTTGGACCCCTCGGAAGGACTAACTTGCTCGACCTCGAAGGACTTGAAAAGCCACTTGGACCAAGATTTGTATTTGAAGATATCCAGGGATCTGTGACTTTGTGACCACGGTGCTGACACCCTCCCTTAAGCGGACTATGAATTGTTGCCGAGCTTTATTGTGTCAGACTATGGATTTGGGGACAATTTACCGCTAGATTCCGGACTATGAATTGTT
This sequence comes from Anthoceros angustus, assembly GCA_010909165.1. Lineage (NCBI taxonomy): Eukaryota > Viridiplantae > Streptophyta > Anthocerotopsida > Anthocerotales > Anthocerotaceae > Anthoceros > Anthoceros angustus. Next base: position 8,059 of record VJWM01000329.1, on the reverse strand, counting down.
GATGAGCTTTTAATGTTGGCTGAGTCACGGACTATGGATTTGGGGACAATTTACCGCTAGATTCCAATTTTGTGAGGGCTTTATGGTTGTTTTATGTCTAGCTTCTTTTTTTGGAGGTTATCTTTGTTATTCTTTATTTTTGGGTTTCGTCCATGAGCTTTAAGTTTGCAGTTAAGAGAGCTTTCCTATGGATTTGGGAACATTTACCGCTAGATTCCAATTTTGTGAGGGCTTTATGGTTGTTTTGTTTCTAGCTTCTTTTTTTTGTAGATTATCTTTGTTATTTTTTTATTTTTGGGTTGGGTTGTAGCTTAAGGCTCCAATCTATTCAGAATTTTGTGAGGGTTTTTTGATTGCTAGAAATGGAGGTTATTCTTTTTTTTTGGGGTCATCTTTGTTATTTTTTATTTTTGGGTTGGCAAAGATATTCTTTATTTTTGGGTTGGGTTGTAGCTTAAGGCTCCAATCGCTCTTCGGAATTTTGTGAGGGTTTTTTGATTGCTAGAAATGGAGGTTATTCTTTTTGTTTTGGGGTCATCTTTGTTATTTTTATTTTTGGGTTGGGTTGTAGCTTAAGGCTCAATCGCTCTTGATTTTGTGAGGTTTTTGATTGCTAGAAATGGAGGTTATCTTTGTTATTTTTATTTTTGGGTTGGGTTGTAGCTTAAGGCTCAATCGCTCTTGAGTTTTGTGAGGTTTTTGATTGCTAGAAATGGATGTTATTTTTATTTTTGGGTTGGGTTGTAGCTTAAGGCTCCAATCGCTCTTTAGAGTTTTGTGAGGGCTTTATGGTTGTTTTGTGAGGTTTTGATTGCTAGAAGTGGAGGTTATTCTTTTTTTTTGGAGGTGTTATTTGTGGAGGTTATTCTTTTTTTTTGGGAGGTCATCTTTGTTATTTGTTATTTTTCGGTTGGGTTGTAGCTTAAGGCTCCAATCGCTCTTTAGAGTTTTGTGAGGATTTCTTGATTGGGTTGTAGCTTAAGGCTCCAATCGCTCTTTAGAGTTTTGTGAGGGTTTCTTGATTGCTAGAAATGGAGGTTATCTTTGTTATTTTTTTATTTTTGGGTTGGGTTTCTTTGTTATTTTTATTTTTGGGTTGGGTTGTAGCTCCAATCGCTCTTGAATTTTGTGAGGGTTTTTGATTGCTTTGTTTCTAGCTTCTTTTTGGAGGTCATTTTGTTTCTTTGTTTTCCTTTTGGGTTGGATTGTAGCTGAAGGTTCTAGTCTCCTTGTGGATTTTACACCTCAGTCTTGGTCACCAGTTTGCCTATGTACAAGCCAAACGCAAGAAGTTAGATGACAAGTCACCATTAATTTTTCTAGACTACTCTTCATGGATTGTAGCTGAAGGTTCTAGTCTCCTTGTGGATTTTACACCTCGAGTCTTGGTCACCGTTGCCTATGTACAAGCCAAACGCAAGAAGTTAGATGACAAGTCACGACCATTAATTTTTCTAGACTATTCAAGAGTCTAAGGCTTACAAACCTTTGAGGTCACTTTGAAGATTACCTTGTCTATAAGTGCATGCTTCAGGAACGCCAAGGTCCGATACTCATGTAATTTGTATTATCCACACGGTGCTAGATCATCTTCATCGAGCTCTTCCCAGACGGTGACATTCAACAACCTCGGTACCTTATGAGTATCCGATTAGCCGACGGAGGTTCCTTCTCAAGACGATTTTGTGCGGATGATGTGGTCCCACAATCTCGGGAACCATGTGTTGATGAGGGTGAGGTATTCTCTTCTTCGATGCACATGACTCGGAGATGGTGAATAGTCATTACAATCTTGAGATCCGACTCAAGATCATGTTTCCGATCTTTCTTGACCTTGATGTTTGGTTGAGGTTGAGATCATGTTTGATCTGCGACCTTGATGTTTGGTTGAGGTTGAGATCATGTTTTTGATCTGCTGACCTTGATGTTTGGTTGAGGTTGAGATCATGTTTTGATCGCTGCGATGATGTTTCGGTTGAGGTTGAGATCATGTTTACGATCGACCTTGATGTTTGGTTGAGGTTGAGATCATGTTTACGATCTGCGACCTTGATGTTTCGGTTGAGGTTGAGATCATCTTTGTTATTTGTGGAGTTGCTCCTCCTCCTCGATACCCAACAAGAGAAAGGCGAATAGTCATTACAATCTTGAGATCCGACTCAAGATCATGTTTACGATCTGACCTTGATGTTTCGGTTGAGGTTGAGCCCATTCTTTGAAGTGGAGTTGCTCCTCCTCCTCGATACCCAACAAGAGAAAGGCGATCACGTGAGGAATGGGTTGAGCCCCATATCGGTGATTGAGAAAGCTAATGTTTCGAGACTTACATGTTTGGATGTTAGGCGGATCCTCGTACCAAGCCACTGAATGGCCGATGGCAAATTGGCGTCGGCTAGCTCGGGTCAAGGACATGCTCCGTCGATTGAGATGACTAATCAAGGAGACCTTCAATTTTGCCTTGGTATTGATTTTGCGAAGCAGGATCCGGCACAATTACTCTCCATCGGAAAAATACATCAAGGAGATTATGAAAAGTTTAACCTTGATGGTGCTCACTCGTAGCTACACCTCGGCAATGGGGAGAAACTAACTACAAGACTATCTCCACAAACTTCACACGAGAAGTAGGATGTGATTGCATTACCTATGGGTAAGGCGGATCTGATCTTCAAAATGACAAGATCCGCTGCGCCACGTGGATCCCCAATGCAATCTATTGGCCAACCCGGCTCATTGGGGTTGTAAATCACGCCTTGTCACCAGAAGGAAACACACAATCAAGAAATTGCTCGATCTTCAAGGTCTCACCACCCCAGTAAACTTTAAAGGGTTTCTATAAACCCAAAGAAAGATCTAAATACCGCCAACCTCGCTTTGGTGCCCCACCACCCCAGTGAGCTTTCTTTTGCCTTTAAATACCGCCAACCTTGCACCTGGTGCCCCACCACTCCCGAGCTTTCTTTTGCCTCTAAATCTGCGAGCCTCACCCCGGTGCCCCACCACCCGAGCTTTCTTTTGCCTCTAAATACCGCCAACCTCGCACTGGTGCCCCACCACGGCGAGCTTTCTTTTGCCTCTAAATACGCCAACCTCGCACTGACCATCCCAAGATAACTTTAGAAGGGTTTCCATAAACCAAAAAGAAAGCTTTCATTTGCTAGCGTGAGCAATCAATTCTGTTTTAAACTAAGCAGACACTTGAATGCCGCTTGAGTCTAAGACTCCAATCAATTAGGTTTTAAACTAAGCAGACACTTGAATGCTGCTTGAGTCTAAGACTCCAATCAATTTTCAATTCTGTTTTAAACTAAGCAGACACTTGAATGCCGCTTGAGTCTAAGACTCCAATCAATTAGGTTTTAAACTAAGCAGACACTTGAATGCTGCTTGAGTCTAAGACTCAATCAATTTTGTTTTAAACCAAGCAAACACTTGAATGCCGCTTGAGTCTAAGACTTACAATCAGAACCCAAAAGGAAAAATAATAACAAAAATAACCTCCCAAAAAGAAAATAGATACCCCATGAGTGCGAGGTTGGCGGCCGAAATGAAAGTGGAGTAAAAGTTTACGCTGGGGGTGGTGGGGCACCGGTGCGAGGTTGGCGTTCTAGGGGCCCCAACTTTGGTTGAGGCCTATCCTTATGGAGGAAGCTCTATGGTTATCGCCATGGCAAGAAGTGGTCTTGAGGGGTGGTGGGGAGGTTGGCGTTTTGGGACCACAGTCGACTTGGGCACTATATATGTAGGGATCTCCATGGTTTTATGGGAAAGCTTGCTCGGAAAGATGTGTCGTACTCTCAAAGGATGAAGCTACACTATGAAATCCAGGCGTGAATCCCTAGGACGACGTCGTAGGAGCTATGGTGCTCGGGGCATCCAACAAGAAGAGGCTGGATTTGGTTTATTGTTGAAACAACCTATCGGAAATCGCATTCTTGAGCCAAAGCTCAAGTCTCATCTACTAAGGTACTCTAGGAAATCGCATTCTTGAGCCAAAGCCTCTCTCATCTACTAAGGTACTCTAGGAAATCGCATTCTTGAGCCAAAGCCTCGGAGGCATCTACTAAGGAAGGCTCTGCTCTCACGCATTGAAGCTTTTAATAAAGCTCATGCGGATGGCATTCATAGGCGAAGCTTGAGGCAGCGCCACCAAAGTACCATGGTCGCAAAATTACAGATCCTTGGACCCCTCGGAAGGACTAACTTGCTCGACCTCGAAGGACTTGAAAAAACCAGCTTGGACCAAGATTTGTATTTGAAGATATCCAGGGATCTGTGACTTTTGACACGGTACTTTGACACCCTCCCTTAAGCTGCGGACTATGAATTCGCCATGAGCTTTAAATCGTGGTTAAAGGAGCTTTCCTATGGATTTGGGGACAATTACTGCTAGATTCCAATTTTGTGAGGGCTTTATGGTTGTTTTGTTTCTAGCTTCTTTTTTTTGGAGGTTATCTTTGTTTCTTTGTTTCTAGCTTCTTTTTTTTGGAGGTTATCTTTGTTATTCTTTATTTTTGGGTTCGTTGCCATGAGCTTTAAAGCGGTTAATTTGGAGCTTTCCTATGGATTTGGGAACATTTACTGCTAGATTCCAATTTTGTGAGGGCTTTATGGTTGTTTTGTTTCTAGCTTCTTTTTTTTGTAGATTATCTTTGTTATTTTTATTTTTGGGTTGGGTTGTAGCTTAAGGCTCCAATCGCTATTAATTTTGTGAGGGTTTTTGATTGCTAGAAATGGTTTTATTTTTGGGTTGGGTTGTAGCTTAAGGCTCAATCGCTCTTGAGTTTTGTGAGGGTTTTTGATTGCTAGAAATGGAGGTTATTCTTTTTTTTGGGGTCATCTTTGTTATTTTTATTTTTGGGTTGGCAAAGATATTCTTTATTTTTGGGTTGGGTTGTAGCTTAAGGCTCCAATCGCTCTTAATTTTGTGAGGGTTTTTGATTGCTAGAAATGGAGGTTATTCTTTTTTTTTGGGTCATCTTTGTTATTTTTATTTTTGGGTTGGGTTGTAGCTTAAGGCTCAATCGCTCTTGAGTTTTGTGAGGGTTTTTGATTGCTAGAAATGGAGGTTATCTTTGTTATTTTTATTTTTGGGTTGGTTTGCTTAAGGCTCAATCGCTCTTGAGTTTTGTGAGGGTTTTTGATTGCTAGAAATGGATGTTATTTTTATTTTTGGGTTGGGTTGTAAAGGCTCCAATCGCTCTTGAGTTTTGTGAGGGTTTTTGATTGCTAGAAATGGAGGTTATTCTTTTTTTTGGAGGTTATTCTTTTTTTTGGAGGTTATTCTTTTTTTTTTTTTTTGGAGGTTATTCTTTTTTTTTTGGAGGTCATCTTTGTTATTTGTGGAGGTTATTCTTTTTTTTGAGGTGTTATTTGTGGAGGTTATTCTTTTTTTTGGAGGTTATTCTTTTTGGAGGTTATTCTTTTTTTTGGAGGTGTTATTTGTGGAGGTTATTCTTTTTGGAGGTCATCTTTGTTATTTTTATTTTTGGGTTGGGTTGTAGCTTAAGGCTCAATCGCTCTTGAGTTTTGTGAGGGTTTCTTGATTGGGTTGTAGCTTAAGGCTCCAATCGCTCTTGAGTTTTGTGAGGGTTTCTTGATTGCTAGAAATGGAGGTTATCTTTGTTATTTTTATTTTTGGGTTGGTTTCTTTGTTATTTTTATTTTTGGGTTGGTTTCTTTGTTATTTTTATTTTTGGGTTGTAGCTTAAGGCTCCAATCTCTCTTCAAAATGACAAGATCCCGGCTGAGGATCCCTAATCGTCAATCTGTGGCCAACCCATTTTGCTCGGTGAGGAGTTTGTAAATCACGCCTTGTCACCACGAAGGAAACACACAAAATTGCTCGGATCTTCAAGGTCTCACCACCCCAGTAAACTTTAAAGGGTTTCTATAAACCCAAAGAAAGATCTAAATACGCCAACCTTGCACCACGGTGCCCCACCACCCCAGTGAGCTTTCTTTTGCCTTTAAATACCGCCAACCTTGCACCCCTGGTGCCCCACCACTCAATGAGCTTTCTTTTGCCTCTAAATCTGCGAGCCTCGCACCGGTGCCCCACCACCCTGAGCTTTCTTTTGCGTCTAAATACGCCAACCTCGCACAGTGCCCCACCATGAGCTTTCTTTTGCCTCTAAATACAACCTCGCACCACAGTGCCCCACCATCGGCATAACTTTAGAAGGGTTTCCATAAACCAAAAAAGCTTTCATTTGCTAGCGTGAGCAATCAATTTTGTTTTAAACTAAGCGGACACTTGAATGCTTGAGTCTAAGACTCAATCAATTAGGTTTTAAACTAAGCGAGACACTTGAATGCGCTTGAGTCTAAGACTCCAATCAATTTTCAATTACATTTTAAACTAAGCGAGACACTTGAATGCGCTTGAGTCTAAGACTCCAATCAATTAGGTTTTAAACTAAGCGGACACTTGAATCTTTGCTTGAGTCTAAGACTCAATCAATTTTGTTTCTTTGTTTTCCTTTTGGGTTGGATTGTAGCTGAAGGTTCTAGTCTCCTTGTGGATTTTACCTCTCTCTGAGGATTTGACACCTCGTATTGTCAAGGTTCTAGTCTCCTTGTGGATTTTACACCTCGAGTCTTGGTCACACGTTTGCCTATGTACCGAAGCCAAAGCAGAAGTTAGATGACAAGTCACCATTAATTTTTCTAGACTACTCTTCATGGATTGTAGCTGAAGGTTCTAGTCTCCTTGTGGATTTTACACCTCGAGTCTTGGTCACCGTTTGCCTATGTACGAAAAGCGCAGAAGTTAGATGACAAGTCACCATTAATTTTTCTAGACTATTACGAAGAGTCTAAGGCTTCTGTTTGACCCGGTCACTTTGAAGATTACCTTGTCTATAAGTGCATGCTTCAGGCCCGACAAAGCAGGTCGATACTCATATCGAATTTGTATTATCCACATGCTAGATCATCTTCATCGAGCTCTTCCCGACGGTGACATTCAACAACCTCGGGTACCTTATGAGTATCCGATTAGTCGGACGGAGGTTCCTTCTCAAGGCGATTTTTTGATGCGGATGATGTGGTCCCACAATCTCGGGAACCATGTGTTGATGAGGGTGAGGTTCCTCTTCTTGATGCACATGACTCGGGAGATGGTGAATAGTCATTACAATCTTGAGATCCGACTCGAGAAGATCATGTTTCGATCTCTTGACCTTGATGTTTCGGTTGAGGTTGAGATCATGTTTACGATCTTGACCTTGATGTTTTGGTTGAGGTTGAGATCATGTTTACGATCTTGACCTTGATGTTTTGGTTGAGGTTGAGATCATGTTTGATCTTCTTGACCTTGATGTTTCGGTTGAGGTTGAGATCATGTTTTTGATCTTTTGCGACCTTGATGTTTTGGTTGAGGTTGAGATCATGTTTACGATACCTCAAGATTCCAGCGATTCTACGAGACATTTGGCGACTCTCGGCCTCGACCATGGCCGACAGACGCTGCTGCCAATTGATGAACACCACCCTCCTACCCGGCATCTTGTCACCCGATCGTCTTTGATGTCAACAAGGTGTCACCGGCTCCACCTCTTCTCTTACGGTGGAGAGATTATCGAGCGCTCTATCAACACGAGCCGCCTTACCTCGAGGGTCCAAGCCCAAGGCTGATAAGGCGCTCGCTGCCCGTTTTCAGCCCGGGAAGGCGCAAGGGAAGCAAGCCAACACCTCCAAGGGTGCTTCGACCTCTTCTGCACCTCGCCGGATGGGCAGCTATGGCACGGCACTCCCGGCCCTTTTGGGCGAATCTGGGAAGAAGAAAGCTGGGGAGCCTCAGAAGCCCGGCTCTCGCCAGACGGCAAATGTGGCCGTCAAGGGCAAGGACGAGCAAGGCGGTGAAGATTCTTACGTTTGCTTGAGCACCGGCCACAAGGACCGGTGGTACAGACAGTGATGCCGCCCACACTCTGCGACACCCTCTTCTCCCGGTGGACGGCGTCCGACGGAGAGAGGTACTCCTTGGCGGCAAGGAAAAACAAGTCAAGCACCTTTCTCGGCCAAGGGACTTGAGCTGCCCCTATCGATGGGACTA